>PVKN010017013.1:0-17555 GCA_004027915.1 Capromys pilorides | reverse complement strand
AATGTCTCCAGCATCTCTTCTCATGTTTTCTTTTCATGGTCTTGATTTTTGCCATAGCTTCTAACTCATTCCCTGACAAATTTATTCTATAGAATACTATCCAAAATAGCTTCCTATGAACTCAAATAAAGTATCCCTTCCTGAACTTGGAGATGAAGATACTTTACATTTCTGTCTTCGTCCACCCTTTGGAACACTCTCCTAGCTAGTCCTCTTAGTGCATTGTTTCTGTTCACCAGTCTGCGCTCTGCTTTCTCGCTTAGAATTCGTGGTCCCCCTTCTCTAAGGAAGCTGCTCTTTATATGATAACAGACTCCTTGTGAAGTATGAAAGCATTATACAGCAGGGGCCGTTGGGTAAGCCCTGTCCCAGTCCTGTGCCCTCCTGCTTCTCCTCAAGGAACAGCATCACTGTTGGCCTAAAGAGCACCCTTGGACACCCCACCTTAGATTTATATGCACATATATGCATTTATGGAGATTGTGTGATGTAATTTGTTTTGAGTATAGCTGTGTCTATGACATAAATAATATTAAATTGTACTTAACTTTCTGTGGGTCTCCTCTACCAATCTGTCCTGCACTCTGTCAAGATGTACACAACTGGGAGCTCCCTAAACACTAGAAGAACCCCTTTGTGCAAGTGTTTTCCCCTATTGTTATCTTCATGTGACCCAGGGAGCAGAAAGATGTGAGTTCAATGCTCACAGATAGCCCTATGAATGCTGGGCTTCATTGTCTTTAAGGGAGGGCCATTACTTTCCTACTTTTCTTATAGGACTGTTGTATCTGCCTCAAATAAAACACTGTGTGTGACAGAACTATTTACTAGTAAAGGAGTATTACACAGTAGAAATGTGAGGTGCTTCAACTACACTCAGTAATTTCATAGAAGAAATTTAAAGTTAGTGAACAAATAACTAACCAGTAACATCCTTGAGGTTACATTTTTGCTTCCCAAAGTTATCACATCAGATTTTGTTTTCTCCTTGTAACAACAAGGTCTAAATAAAATTTATTATAACATGCACATTTGGTGTGAGTTCTCACCCCCAAAATTAATTATGAAAACTTTTAAACATTCAGAAAAGCTAAACGAATCTACCAGTAACATCTGTACCCTACTACTGTGCCTACCATTAACATTTCGTTGTACTTGCTTTATTGCAGAAGAACTCATCTATCCATCCGCTCATCCGTCCACTAATTTATCTTATTATTTTTGAATACATTTCCAGGTAACTTTCAGACATTAGCAAACATTCTGCTAATCGACCAAATGCCATCCATATAATTATCTAGAGCTTAGCATCTGTTTATATTATTTTTTCTATGGATGCAAATGGGGTTCAGTTTAGTGGGACATAAATTATAGTGTAATTCATTTTTTGCCAGTTTTTGCTGTTGAAGTAGTGAAAACCTCTTTTCAGGTTAAATCTCATGTAGAAGCTGACATGAGAAATATAAGCAGGACTTGAAAAGGAAATGGGGTCTGGACCCCTCCCCATTATTAATGGCTCTGAGCCCCTCGTAAAGAATCTCAAGTGCTGTGAGTTATTAGAATTGGATGGCTTTCTTAACCTTGTGGACTCTGTGTGATCATCTGTAAAACGGGGCTTTGGAAATGGCTCTTGTCTTGGGCTCTTTCTAAGCTATTCTTTCTACCTTTCCAGTGCACTAAAGTATCTAACATTTCACAGACTTCCTCTTTCCCAAATCCTACAGCAGAAAACTCTCTTTTTTAATTAGCTCAGTGCAAGAAGCCACATTTAAAACACTGAATGTGACTGCCTGAAGTAAAAACCACAACTGAAGGGGATGTCTGCAATGGAAAAAAACTGGAAAAACAAGAACCTGACCTAAATGGAGGGCCAAATAGAGCAGTCTGCACATGTAAGGTTAGCACAGCAATGTTGTGGATGTGACCATCTGCCCCATCTTTTAGGGCTTTGCTCAGGTCAGGGCTGAGAGAACCTCTTAGGAATTTTTATATCCTGAAATGAGCTAAATTTGCTTGGGATTCTTACCTTTTCCTGGTGCTTCCCTGAGACCTCATACTCTTATACAGGGAAGGACAGGTCCTTAAGCTCTGAGGGCCAGCAGGTTCTATCTAGGCCTGTGGGCAGTAGCTTAGCAGATGGGTGGAGCTGAGGCTGGAGGCTGATAAAGCTGAATCATATGAACCAGAGGGCCAGTGTTCCGGAAGATAAGAGCAAGGGTTAAAGTTGTGAAGAGACTGTATTTATTATCCAGATCTGAGAGGAGACAATGGCCTTATAAGAACTACAAAGAAAAACTCTCCAGGCCTATGTGCTCAGAAGGAGTCAGTGTCTAAAGTCACTCTAGCAAGGTGGAAAGCAATGCTCTGCAGGCTGTGGAGGGTAAGCTTATGTCTGAGGCAACTTTGTGACAGGGCCTAGAGAAGCAAATGAGGCATTGCCAGGTAATGTTCAGACATTACCTGGGATGTTGTAGATAGTTCTCAGTGAATGTGTATTAAAGGAAGATGAAAAGAGAGAAGGTAGAAAAGGGAGAAAGAAGCTGGGTGGAAGAGTTTGCCTGAGTTGTAAGAGAGTTTGAGCAGTGATCGAGTTCCGTGGCTAACAGCACCATGAGATTGTCACAAAGGGTGTAAGTCTAACCATTTTACCAAGGACCACTGCTTTGAACATACTTGGACCATGACTCACAGTAAAAAATAGGCATTCACATAATGACCGCATGTGAACACACTCATGCGTGCAGATGCGTGTGTGCGTGCGCACACATACACACACACTCCAAAGTATTTTAAAATGTGTTGTCCTTTAACAATTTCCTTAGATTGCATTCCACCCCATCCCAAATTACTGGCTTGTATAAGTTGCAATCCAAAAAACTTTAGGTCAAATCCCTTTGATCTCTTCTGGGCCATTATTTTTTCAGTGAATATTTTCCTCTTCAGAAATCTTAATACTTCTCTCTTCTACTGGAGAGCTAATCTTCTCTTCCTGGAAATACAATCAGTTTTATCCTGTTTTATAAAAAGCAAACACAGTTCTTCCCTTTCTAGTGATAACTCTTCACAATACCTTCTAAATACAGGAGCAGCCTTCAAATAAGTGAAAGGTGCCACCTCCTCCTTTGCTTCTGTGCCTTTGTTCCCTGCCTTAGCCTGTGATGGTACCTTTACTGCCATTTTCCCTCAAAGGATTGGAATGCTATTTGGCTAAACAAATACCATTAATTCTGTTTTCTTCTTCCTACTTCTTTTAAAGCCCTTACTAATTCCTTATTTCTATTAATATTTTAAAACCTTTTCCCCTTTTTATAAGGGTCTCTTTTCTTGATTTACTTTTACGCATATATACATTCATCTATTTGATCAGCCATTCAACCTTGCCTTAAGAACATTTCAGTGACAAAAATATGCTAAAGGAAAAATGGAGGGAAATATGATGCACAATTCCTACCCTCAAGGACCTTAAAATATATACAGGGCTTAGATTAAAATAAGCCTAATGTGAGAGACTGGAGGGTCCACGTGAATGGTTTAATGTAGTTAAGAACTGGATCTGATGTTGAAATTCGATGGGCCTGGATTCCTACTGTGGCTTTACCAAGTTCTAGCTGTCTGACTTAGAGTAAATAATCTAATTTCTCTAAATGTCAGCTTCCTCTTCTGTCAAATGATGATTGATATTTATGGTACTTACTCATAGAAGTGCTGTGAAGTCTATATTATCTATTTAATTTTCACAAGATTCCTATATGGTATATTTTGCCATTTGTGTCCAGTCGTCTCCCAAAGCCAGTACCATGTGAACATATGGCTTTTTCAGAGGTGGCTGCATTTAGAGTGTGTGATGCTGGGCTTAGCATTACGATTACAAAATCAGTTTGCTGATTGGTTTGGCACAGTTCTGACTAGAATTAAGGATGTGAGTGATACATGCACCCTAGGGAAGGTAACCTGCGTACGATCTAAGGGACAGAAAGTCTCGTTTCTCATTTTTCCCTCTCATTGCTTTTGCTGTCTTCTACTGCCATGAATGGCTGCTCCTCTGCCAAGCCACCCCGCCTTAGAACCAGCTGATTGTGAACTGAAACTGCTACAAACTGTGAGCTAAATGAGCTTTCCCTCTTTTAACTTTAGGTGTTTGGTATTTTGTCTCAGCGAGGGGAGAAAAATAACTAAGACAGTATGTATGATCATTAATCTCTTGCTGCAGATGAGAAAAATTGAAGCACTGAGTGACCAGGTGTATGTAGGGAGCAGAACTGAGGCTTTCTAACTCAAGACTATGTGACACCAACCACCAGGATACCTCATTTCTCTGGGTCTTGAGGAGTCCAGGGTCTAGTCCTTAGTGACGCTAGACTCTAGCTGTGTTAGCATTTACAGAGGCTGTCTATCACACACTCAACAGAATGATTGAGGAGTCAGAAGTTTACTTTATTAATATCCTGCTCAAAAGATAAGACTGCATATCTGCACAGTCTTTTGTGTGGAGAATCAAAAATAAAAGTGGTTCCTATCATCAACTGATGTGTGTTATGTGTTGGAAGATTTACACACATTTTACTTGTGGTATCTTGTGGTATACATTCTGAAATAAATGCTATTAGCTCAGTTTTACAGATGGAATGACTTAGACTTATTTTGAGAATGTGATAAAGAATGCATTTTAGTTGTTAATAATTATTATTAGCAGTAGCAGCAACAATATTGATCATATTAAGGAATTTTCCTAGTAGTTCCTGCTGGCAGATATTAGAGACTAGAAATGAGCCCAGGTCTATCTGACTCCAGAGACATTATTTTTGGTCATTAAATCTTACCAAATTTTAGGATCAGGGCAGCTTTAGACAAAGAACCTGTGTTTCCCCATGGGGTAGTTCATTTGATATGAATTGTTTCCATTCCACAGTTATGTCCAGTAGCGAGCAAAGCTTGGTCACCAGGCACTTCATGACCTGGTTCTTTGGATAAGAGCAGGTGAGGACGAAAGGAGCAGTCCTAGCAGATGCCTTTTAAAATCAAGTATCTAAAGCTCCAGTGCTTGTTGCCAATCTGGTCACACTAGAATTGAGTAGGCTGGAACTCTCTTAGCAATGAATGGACAAATCCAGGCATCCATACAGTTCAGGCTGGCCTGGAGTTCACTTTGTAGCTCAGGCTGGTCTCAAATTTGCAACAATTTTGCCTCAGTGGGATTTCAGGTGTGTACCACCACACCTGGCTGAATCCAGAGATTTCTTTCACTGAGGGTGCTGTGGCATCTTTCCCATGGCACTTCAGAGCACATTATTCTCTTATCTGAATCTCTCCTGCCACCTCTTACTACAGCAAGACACCTCTGCAGAGGACTCAAGTGTTACGGCATATATGAATCTCATAGGAATCTTATTGCTGAGGCCATCACTTTCTATCCTAGGCCTTTCTCTCTGGGTTGGAGAGATATTCTGAGGAGGGACATTACTGAAGAGAAGCTTTGTGATGAAAATATAGACTGGGCTTCATACTGGTTTTGAGGGACTTGGGATTTTGTGAGTGGGGAACGGGAAAGATGAGTACAAGAAAACACTGAAGTCAGAACCTAGGTGTTAAGTGAGTGGTGGTAACGCTATGGCAATTGAAGAGGTAGGTGGAAAAATGGTTCCAAGCTTTTTTGGTGGTGGTAAAGAAATACTATAATTTGAATGGTAGGTAGTATTTTCTTCAAAATTCATGTTCAGATTTAATCTTCAGTTTAACAGTATTAATACAAATGGCCATTTGAAGGTTAAGTCATGAGGTTCTGTTTTCTTGAATAGGAGTTATGGCCTCATAGAGGGCTTGAAGTTGAAAGCAGTAGTCTCATACTTTTCTACTCTTCAGCCCTGGGGGGACCCAGTGCTTTATACGCTCTGACCTTTTCTGCCATGTGAGGACATCTAGATGGCATTGAGTGTGAGAAGCAGGACTTCACCATGCATGGCATCGGCCAGTACTTTGATATTGGGTTTCTTAGCCTATGGAACTGTGAGAAATAAGCTCCTGCTGCTTATGAACTACCTAGTCTGAGATGCTTTGTTGTAGCCATTCAAGTGCACTGAGACGGGGATGGGGAGGGAGTTACAGCATGGCCAGGGTGTAGGTAAGGAAGGTGACTTCAATTCAAATAGGATGGATGTGTAGTGTGGCTGGGACTTATTTTATGTGCTATGTGTTTCTCCCTTTGCATTATTGTTAGAGCAAGAACGTTTGAATATTTCATTGAAAATACTTGAGCAAATGAGGTCTTATGCAGGTATATTCATCTCTTTTTCGTTTTTTTTTTTTTTTTTTACAAAGGAATATACAATATACAATAAGGGCATTTAAAATTATTTCTTAAATAGTATAATAAAATGTTGAATGCTTTTTATTCATATGGCTATATTTGGGTGTAAGGTAAATTTGATGCATGGAGGATTTACCGTGCTTAAAATGATTTATTCTACCAGAAGAACTCAGTGATTCAGTAGGACCCATGTATGTGACAGACACTTTAATGTCTAAGAGAAGTTATGAACTTGGACATTAAAGCAAGCCGGTGAGTGCATACAAAACAGAGAGATGTTGATTAGTAATCAGAGCCTGTGCTCCAGCCCCCATCACATCTGAGGACCAGCAAACCAACAGCAAAACAGGTGAAAGCCATTGTCAGGTGAGCATTTCACACTGAGGCTTCCAAAACTTCCAGGCGTTTGACAGTGTGAGGAGTGGGAGAGGCTGATGAGGTACTTTTGCGAAATATATGCTTGTGGAAGAGCATGGGAGGAGAGATGTGACAATGAAGAAAGGGAGGAAGGGAGAATCTCTTGAAAGTCCCACATCTCCAAGACAGGGAGAGGGAGAAAAAGAGAATCTGGGTGTTTAGAAAAGAAGAAATGAGAAGGCACAGTGCTGAAAAAGCCAAGCAGTCTCTGGGTCCTGGGAAGGGCACATGGCAGTCAGTGTTGAAGAGTGAAAAGACTCAAAGGAGGGGTCCAAAAGCCTGTTGCTGGGTCTCATCATTGGAGGACCATAGGGGTGACAGGTGCAGATATCAGTAAGGACAAAGCGGCCATGACAGGAGGTATTAGGTGCAAAAGGGCAGGAATGGAAAAGGAGATGACAATGATGGGGGAGAGAGGGTGTTTTCTAGCAAAAGAGAAGGAGGAAGAGGAAAGGTGGAGGGAGAGACAGGCAGACAGAGAGAGAGAGAGAGAGAGAGAGAGAGAGAGAGAGAGAGAGAGAGAGAGAGAGAGAGAGAGAGAAAGGGAAGAAGAGAGCGAGCCTCTTTTTGAAGTTTTCCTATAAACTTTGGGAAGGCCAACATACAGTTAGACAAAAAGATGTGTGTGGGAGATGGACATATTCTTGATATCTGAGAGCCTTAGGACCAGAATAGTGAGGCCTGCAGAGAGGGTCAAAGGCAAGTCCCAAAGCTCATTCTGCAAAATGCTTAACTACAGTGTGCTAATGGATGTTTGGTGAACGGGGCCCTGAGTCTGTTCTCTCTCACCACAAGTTTCATGTCTTCTTGGTCTCTCGTGTGAGGAATTCTCAGCATCCAGGGCCTGCTTTTCACAGAGGGCCCCAGCAGACCTGTGCCTTCAGTACCGAGCCCTGCTTCAGACATTGGCTCTCTATGATGTTTATCTTGTTATAGTGCTGGGATTTTTATTTTCTTGATTGATATTTTATCTGTTACTGTTGCATATGTACATGGTGTAGAGGACCATGTCTGAGACAGACTTAACTGTGCCTTTGGGATCACGTGCCATAGGTTGAATTCTGCACTGCATGCATCTTGGAGCTCTTGGTCTGGGAGAGGAGCAACCTTCTTCTGTTTCTCTGATGCATAAGGCCATGGAAGGCTTCCTTTTCAGGGCTATTTCTGTTTCTGTTCTGTGAAACACACTTTGGAAATCTTGTAAAATAGATGGTGGAGTTAATGGGAAGGTGTTTAGAAAAACTAAAAGGTATTTGAATCAAGAATGGGAGGAGGAATAGCTTCTCTAGGACCTCCTGGAGCTTGAGCATGCAAGGAATTGTGGGTATGTCTAGGAACATGGAGACATTTCAGCTGACTTGTGTATGAGGTCTTCTAGAAATTTCATACAAGAAAATGACTGGGAAGAATCTTAGCATTTTGAAAGCCTTGGAACCAGGTTTTCTCAGGAAGGACACTGAGTTAGAGAGGCCTTTTGTGAAGCTAAGCAATCTGAACCATGGCCTTGCTGAACACCTATGACCTACGCATTATCTAGGGGGCTTGGGATGCTGTTTGCTGCAATAAAAGAGCCTAGGCATCTTTGGCACTAAGTGAGGGGCTGCATTCCTAAGGTGTATTCAGAGAGGAGCTTGGTAAGTGCCAGTACTGAGTGATGTCATCCACAGCCAAAGCCCAGGAATAAGAATCTGCTTTCTTCCTGGGACAGTAGTGGATGAGTATTTGTGTGGGCCCTCACTAGCCCACCATATAGCAAACATGTATTAGTTTTCTACTGTGTGTGCATGGTGGGGGCACTCAACAGCCAGGCAAAACAAGTTAATACAAAATGAACAAAAATGCACTCCCAGATCTCATAAGCTTAAAGTCTGGAAGGGGACACAAGTAAATACATTCTCAGTCAAAACACACTGTAGTGTGATGAAACTCTGAATTTAGAAAGTTCAGAGACATACAGGATGTGTAGGATAGGCTATTGGTGAAGAGGGCAGTCTTGAATAGTATCAGGGGAGAGCACCATCCATGTTCAGGACCCAAAGAGGGGCTAACCAGGTAGAGAGGGTCATGCATGAATTCTGGGTCCAGAAAACTGGGTTGGGAGGTCCCCAGGTGAGAGAAACTACCATTGCTTGGAAGAGCAGAGCTATCTTCAACATAGCTGGAGTATAAAGTTCTGGGTGGCTAACCTCAGAGGGGAATAAGGAGTGAGAGACTTGGTACTTTTATGGCTTCCTATCTGCACACACCTGTGTGTCTTTTGAAAGGATGAATAAATGTCTGCCAGACTTTGGTTGGGTAACTGTTACTACCACTTCCACACTCAACAATAGCTGTTCTCCTTCTCATTCCTTATGTACACTTTATACTTCTTAGTTCTTGATCTCAGTTGAAATAAATAACAAGGTAGAGATAAACAGAGATATATGGGAACAGTTCAAAGACAGACCCACCTCCCTGATGAAAGTGGTCAGCTGTGTGAGCTTGGTGGTAAGGAAAGGGGTTATCGGAGGTGCTTTGCACCAAGCCATTTCAGGGCACATGAGTGTGGCCTCTGCCCAGGACTCTGGCAGTCGCACTGCGCTCAGGGGGAGGTGAAGCCAGGGGTGCAGGTGCCCTGGGCAGTCATGTGTGTGGCAAGCCTTCTCTTAAGGAGGTTGCACTGGCTCAGAATGCCGCATCTGCCGTGCACGCTGAGGAGTTGATAGTGCTGTGAGAGCTCTTTGTTTCTCTCCGGCATGCGGATGCACTGCCTTTGATGTTAGAATTTTGGCTCATTAATAACTAATTTACATTTCCCAGACAGCAAATTGTGATCTGACACAAATTTATAAAAGAACTCCAAATGGTGAAACTCTCTTCTACAATGAGTCCTTTGTGGGCTTTTTTTCCCCCTTTCGAACTTAAGGAGTTTGTGATGAAAATTTTAATGCAATCATTGAAATCTCCAGGGCTATTTAAAAATAAAACACCATCTTATTTCCTTTCTCTCAGAGATTGTGACAGCTGACTATCCCTATGTGGACCCTGTGAATTGTATCAATTGCTTTTTCATCTGTTCTGAGGTTCAGATAAAATAGTATGTCCTCAATGCAGTAGAGAGAGACCCGCCCAGGGAGCTGGCTGTGATAGCAGGAGGCGACAGTGAGTGCTCCTCGGCTTTTTGATGCTTGTTTGCAGACTATGAGATAGCAGATTTCCTACTGGATGTTCTCACCATCTCCTCTTGGCTATACCTTGGAAGGCCATTTGCCTCAGGGAAAATGTGGTAGTCCTCCATACTTTACCTCATTTTTTGGGGTTAAGATAATGGAAATCACAGAAGATTGCAAACTGGTTTTGGAGATAAATCTAGTTGTCCTTGAGAGAGGGCTTGTCTTCCTGCATGTGATGGCTCTGCTCGCTGGGCAGGAAGGACGTGATTGGCTGTCACGTGCATCCAGCCACCTTATTTCCTTTCTGGAAGCGCCTTTCCCGAGTACAAAGGGAGGTCTGTGCCTGGAGGGAGAGGAGATAAGCCAGGGACTTGGATCTGGGGCGAGCTGGTGGATGGGAATGGGGTGGGTGGGGTGGTGCCAATGAATGAGACATTGGATAGCTTGGTCAATTGCATCATTTCTGACCAGAGGCTTAGTCCTCCTGAGTTACTGTTTGCCTGGAGAAATAGTGTAGGCAACAGCTATGGACTTGTTGTGTGGAATGGAAACATACTCAGAATGAAAAGATTTTTAAACGGGCACTTGAGGTCAGACTGTAAATGGTCACACAGCATGAGCCAAATTGACTACATGCGGAGAAGCAACAAGCCACCCAATTCCCTGTATTATTTTAATAAGAGAAAGAATGCATTAGGAATTCCAGGCAAGACTTCCACCTGGACACAGTCCCAGATTCTAACTCATATGTGCATGCCTTTTAAATAAGCCTTTCACAAAGAGGCTTTTTTTTTTTTTGGTCTGAAATGTCTTCCCTATTGAAGAAGGAATCTTAAATTCCCCCTCTCGGCTTCAAATGGAGAAGAAAAAATTTGTGAGAGCTGCTCTGAGCAGGTCAGCACCCCAGAAAGTTGCTAAGAAAGCTGCTCTGCCATTTGGGGTGGTCCTTCATTCAAGTGGGAGGTGGCATGAGTCGTGTTGCTCTGTGGCTTGGACATGGGAGTTCATGGAATACATGTAGAACCCACTGGGTGGCTCTTCCTGTCTGAGTCTCTGGGATGTGTCCTGTATGCCTCCAGCTGATGTGTGGAGCCCACCTGCTGCTGCAGTGGTGGAAGAGTCGCAGCGATGCCTGCAGATCACTTTGAGAGCTGTGAGGGAAGAAAGGATACCTCACATGGAGGCTGATTTTGATTAGGATTTCTCTCATTTCCTAGAACATTGCTGACATTTAAAAAACAACACTTCTGTTATGCTTATTAATTTTACCTTCTTGTGTCCTGAGCAGCCCATGTAACTCTTGACTATTTTTCTGACTCATGGAGACAAGGCTAGAGTTTTTGCAGGAAGTAAGGCAATTCTGTTCCCAGACATGGATGGACCGAAACAGGAAATCTTCTCATTGCTATAAACATGGTGGAGTCTCCCAGCCATACTATACATACTTCCTTCAGTCTGTGGGGGTCTCTGCAATCAGTTCTGGTTCCACTACTTACGTCAAGTGAGGTTGGAGCAGCTACTTAGTGCTTTGAGCTATTTTTTATTCCTTTATACAAAGCAGATGATAATAGTTGGTAAGAGGATTAAAATGCAAAATTCTTAGCACTAGGCTTGACACACAGTAAATGCTCAGAGGGAACTGTTGGTACATGTATGAGACCTACTATGGAGACAGGTAATGAACGACCTGGAAGTGGAATATTGGAAGGAATAATATAGGAAAACCCTAATCCATTGCTACAATTGGACCTTCTATGAGGATGTCACCGATGTGGTGGCATCCAGCTTTTTGGTCAATTAGGACTGTGCATTAGGCTCAAGGTTCAGATACCAAAAGCAGGTGGCTTTTCTGCCAAAGGTTATTACAACAAACCCTATGACTTTAGCTCTCATGGTAAGACAGCAGGCTCCTGGGAAAACCCAGCTATGAAATATGATTTCTTTGAAATGACAGACCTCCTGTGTTCTGTGGGGTGTTGTTTTGCCCCAAGCAGAACACATCACATTGTGGCCATTTGAATATCTGTGGAAGGAACTGGTGGTGGGCAACAGAGCTCAAAGCTATTTATTTACTGTGGGCAACTGTATAAGCTTAGTTTAAAATCTCTCTCAATAAAAACTGGTGTCCTAGAGCAGAGGCTTCTCAAGATGTGGAAACATAGGGCCAGCCAGATAGTTCAGCAGACTAAAGCTCCTGCTTAGGCAGGTGCGGTGATGGGGGTTTGATTCCTGGTATGCCGTGCTGACACCACTTGATGAGACAGTGACTGAGACTGGGCCTGGTGGTGCATGTCTGGGAGGCTGGGAGGCTGAAAACTGGAGGATCACTAGGAGTCCAATCTGTGTTGTGAGATCCTGTAGACTCTACTAAATACATTTAAATTTTCTTTTTTTAAAATGTGGAAATATAAAACACTGGTTCAGAGAGTGGTATCTTAGCTACACTGGGAGGGAAAGCAAATTTAGGGTCAAGTTATATTGCCTGAGGATATCTAATTTGATTACAGATCACGCAGTTAGCATAAATCTGATTGTTAATTCCATAAGCTCTCGAGTGAAAGATCTTCCTTCAGGTACTGGTCACCAGAATTAGGTTCTGATACGGTAAGTGGGGGAAACTAGGTATGCTAAAAATGTGACCTTGTTTGAGTGTGACAAGTGATACAAAGGCATTGATCTGTACCCAATGATAACGCCATTGTGGGGCTTCTTTTTTTCTTTTTAGTTTGTTAGACCATACATACATACTTCATTTTATCCTCATTTTGTTCCTGAGAGGCTAATAGGACACATGGAGGGGTAGCAATGCCCTTTGTAATTGAAACACTAAGGCTAGAGTTTACCTGGGTTATGAAGGGGAGGACTCTGGACTTAGCTGAAAGAAGAACTCAGGTTCCCCAAGACACAGGGTGCCTTGATTGCACTGTACTAAACTGTGGTTTAAACTGTCCCATACAAAGACCTGTGCTTTCTGTTACATCAGTGGCCATGCCTCTGCCTTTTGTCCCAGGAGGATGGCTTCAGTGTATGATGGCTGCTATTGTAAGAAAGGATCTAGGCTGAAGCTGCAGTAAAGGTGGGTTCAAAAGAAGATGGGACCCTTAATCCATACTCACCTGGATTTTCCTTAGTCGGTGATTCCAACTTCTGGAAGAATTTTCACCACAGTGCAGACTTTGGAATTGGGTTTTCCGAACAGCACAGGTAGCATCTGTGGCTTTTCTAGTTTGCCTGAATAGCCAGATCCAAAGACTCTGGGTATGTGGTGGTCATGAAAAAAGCCCTGGATGACTATGACAGCAATCACTTTCTTTGACTTTTATCAAATGTCTAGCATGTCCAAACTGGGAGATGCCTGGCTGTCTGGACCACTTGATTAGTCCTAGAAGGTCTGGCCAGTAGAGCCCGCACAGAGTTGTTGATGAGGCTTTTATCGGCAGCTCTGGCCAGTGCCATGAGTCTACTTAGGATGCATTGCAGGCCTTGTGGCTTCCAGGGTGCTTATGGGTGGGTTAAACTTAGTTTGGGTGGAGTCAGGCGGGAAATTCCAGAAAGAGCTCTTTGAGAACATGGGGACAGGTCAGGCTGGGTTTCAGTTCACAGTTCAGCTTGCTGTGTCATGGTGACAGGCAACTGTTTTAAATTAAGTAAATGTCTTCACTCTGGCAAGTAGGCTTTGAGCTGCCATCAGAGGGCTGACTCTAGCTACATGCAGAGTTCTCTGATATTCTTCACAGTCTTTGGGGACAGCTGTGAGCAGGCACTGGGAGAGTACAGGCTGGCTGTCTCCTTCTTATACATTACCATTGAGCCCATCTGTGATGTCAAGTGGTTCACTTTGTAAGTGCCTCCTTATTTCCTCCTCTCTTCTATCCCTGATGTGAAATTCAGGAGGCGAATTGTTAGGCCACTCTTCAATTTAGTACTTTTGAAGTAGATCTACTTAAATACTAAATCAACATAGCTATTTAATGGCAAAATTGATTTTACCCATTAGGTGAGATTGGTGGCTTGTTTTGTAAAATAATGATGCAGTTAAGTTCTTGAACCTTTCATCCCAGGTGTGGGATACCCCCAACCTATCCTTTGTCCAGAAGATCAGAGTCTGAATGCTGGGTGACTGAAGGCACCTTCCAGATTAAGGGAGAAGGCATACATGAGGGTGAATACAAACTCATGGCTTGGACGATGGACAATGATAAGACCCTTCATTAAAATGAAAGTGTAGGAGGAAGAACAGTTCAGAGGACAAGGGACAGAAAAGACGACACAGATGGACTTAGGGTATGCAAAACACAGATGGCCATGCAGTAGTACGTGTTAGTGTTAGTAATGTGAACTGGGACATGAGATGTACCAGCCTGGGAAGTGACATGAGATGTACCAGTGTAGGAAGTGTCAGTACTTCTGTGGCCTCACTAAATCCCAGCCACTCTAGGAGGAAGTTGAGTAATGTCAACTCAGAGAAGATAGCGGCAAGGCTTCTTGGTGGGCCTGCTTTTGTTCCTATCATATATACCAAGGCACTGTCTTGTTTCTGAAATAAGATCTCTCAAGAAATCTGGAAGACATTTATGACAATTCCTGAAAAGATAGACTTCTCTGTGCAAGTATTTTGCTGGGTTTCCCCCCAACATTTTATGTATGGATTAATGGGAAAATGCCAACTGAGAGTCCCAAGATTCCTGATTCAAAAGACAGTATAGTGTAATAAAACAAGTGTGGGCTTTGGACCCAGTCAGACTGGGATGCAAGTCTCTCCGGCTGCGTGAGTGGGTGGGTTTTGATGGCCTGGCTGACAAGTGAAGCTAGCAACTTCCTCCCACGGTGGCTGGGATTTAGTGAGGCCGTAGAGATACTGATACTTCCTAGTCTGGTACGTCTTATGTCCCAGTCTAGATCTGTCTCCTGAACTGCAGGCTGGTATTGCCACTGTGCGGCCATCTATGTTTTGCACACCCTAAGTCCATCTTTGTCAATCTTTTCTGTCCCTTGTCCTCTCAACTGCCACCTTCCTCCTACACTTTCATTTTAATGAAGGGTCTTATCATTGTCCATCATCCAAGCCATGAGTTTGTATTCGCCCTCATGTATGCTTTCTTCCTTAATCCGGAAGGTGCCTCAGTCACCCAGCACTGAAACTCGGACCCTCTTATACCACTGTCTATTTCACCCTCTCCATGAAGGCCACTCCTTGACTCCCATTCCTCCATCATTTCTTTTCTATGTTACTATGATAGGTTCCATTTAAAACTTTATTCTGAAACCAGAGTGAACTATATGGTATTGAACATTTACCTAATATCCTCAGCATTTTCTTCTACAGCTTCAGGAGAAGTTGAATTTCTCTGATTTGGGAAAACACATGTCTTAGTTATTTTCTCATTATTGGAACAAAATACTCAATACTCTGAAGTTAAAGGAGGAAGACTTTCTTTTAGCTCACAGTTTGCAGAGATTCCATCATCAGCTGGCTCCGAGGCAGGAGCTGTGGGTGAGGAGTGTGGCAGAGGAGAGACAGTCACGGCATGGCGGCAGAGAGCGCAATGCCAAGAAGCTGCAGCAGCAAGCCTCCATTTCTTTTTAACTCATTCAGGCCACAAGTCCTTTTGGGTAGCATCACCCACACCCAGGGTGGAGCTTCCCATTATCCACATCCAGAACTAACTAAATCAACCAGTGACTAATTTAGTTCTCACACCCTTAATCCATATTTTCATACCTTCAGTTGACATTCACACAGCCTAGATCCAGCCACCTCTGAAAAGCCCCCCTGTGAATACATGATGCTTCAGGGAAATGCCCAGATACAAGCGAAAATAGTAACCACCCTGTCAGTTGAGTCCCTGCATTCTCTGTAGTGCTGGTCCTCACCATGCGTCACCTGATCCCCAACTGAAGTACTCATGTTCCACAGGAGAGCCAAGCTCTGGCTTTCTTCCAGGAATATCTATTCTGTGCTTGAAACGATTGTGCATTCCCTCTGCACTGGCCAAGCCCCACCCACCACCCCAAGAGTCTGTTGTAGTGTCACTTCCTTGCAGAAGAGGGTTTTGAATTCTTAAGCCTAGTTAGCTTCTTCCTGTCTCTACTATGATTGCATTTATGTATACATTTATGGTCATTGGATTTTCAGGTCTGCCTCCACTTGAGGGCAGGGACTGTTCAGCTTAACCTTATCAGACTCTAGCAGAAGTCCAAGCATCGGTGGACACAGTATGTATTTATACAATGAATGGTGGGAAAGTATTGCAAGTGACTCATAAAGAGCCACTTATGTGGCAGAAGGGTATAAAGAGTATGGCAGAAACTCAGTAAAGAGACTTTTTTTCTCTGATTTTGCCATTAAACAGGTGGTCAGATTGGGTAAGATCTATCACCTTCCTTCAGGGGCTTTGAGTTTTTTATGTGAAATGAAATTCATAGATAATTTCACACACACACACACACACACACACACACACATACACATACAATTTCAAACATCCAGTTGATATAAATTTTAAAAATTAACTTTATTGGTATAATTTAGATATACATAATGATCCCATTCATCATAGGAAGTTTGACCGATTCATGATACTAAATTTTTTTTTTTTTTTTTTTTTTTTTTTGTCTTTTTGAGACAGGGCCTCACCATGCAACTCAGGCTGGCCTTGAGCTTACTTTGTAGCCCAGGCTGATCTCAAACTCATAGTGATTCTCCTGCCTCAGCCTCCTAAGTGCTGAGCTTACAGGCATGTGCCACTACATCCACTTGCTATTGTCTTGATTCCTCTCCCCACCACACTCCCGTCTTCTCCCTTCACTGCCTCTTCCAGTACTTATTTACAAAGCTTTGCCTCCATTTATCCTTTTTCTCTCTTTTACTTTTTCCTTCCTTCTTTCCTTCTCCCCCTCCTTAGTTTCCCTTCTCTTTTGAACAGTTTCTTCTCATTTTGAAATATCTATATGCATTTTGGCCCTTGTTTATGCTTTTAGTCTCTCATACTACAGGGACAGTTCAATACTTACATATATGTATCTGATTTACTTCACTTAAGAGTCTGGTGGTAAGGTTCATCATTTACCTAGAAATGTCTCAAGCCTATCCTTCTTTATGGCTGAGTAGCATTCTACTATATTAAAATATCACATCTTTATCCATTCATCAATTGATAGGCATTTAGGTTTTTTCCAAGGTTTAGCTACTACAAACTGCACTGCTATAAACATTGGCAGACATATATTGTTGTGATATTATGCTTATAATTCTTTTTGGAAGATATCAAGAAGAAGAATAGCTGGTCAAGTGGAACTTCTAGCTCAAATATTTTGAGGAACTTCCACACTGATGTTGTACCAGTCTTCACTCCCACCAACAGTAGAGAAGGGTTCCTTTCTCCTTACAGCTCCACCAGCATTTATTATTGCTTGCTTTCTTGATGGAAGCCATTCTTTCTGGTGTGATATGAAATCTTAGCATTGTTTTAATTTGCATTTCTTGAATGACCAATGATGTTTAACATTTTTCATATATTTATTTGCTGTTCCTCTTCATCCGAAAAGCGTGTATTTATTTCACATGCGCATTTTTGTATTGAGTTTAAATTTGGTGTGTCTGATTTTTTTGGTTCCTTATATACTTGCTGTATAGTACTTTGTTAGAAGAATAACTAGCTAATTTTTTTCTCATTCTGTTT
>PVKN010017012.1:0-17567 GCA_004027915.1 Capromys pilorides | reverse complement strand
CTTGAAATGCTTCACTCCAAGCCCTCCTTGCCTTAAGGGTTTGTGTGGAGAAGTCTGATGTGACTCTGACAGCTGCCTTTCATGGTGCTTATTTCTTTTTCTCTAACTGATTTTAGTACTCTGCTCTAGTGTTGAATCTCTGGAATGTTGATTATTCTATGCCTTGGTGCAATTTTTACTTCTGGTCCTGATATTTGGAGCTCCATATGTCTCACACATCTGTATCTCAAGTTGTTTTTCCATGCTTGGGAAGTTCTCTGTTTTTATTTCTGTTAACAGCTCTTAAAATGCCTTTTGTGTTATCTCCTGATTCCTCGTTTGTTCCAGTTAATCTTACATTAATCTTCTTTGCACCATTTAGCAGCTGTTGGATTAATTTTTCATGTTCCCACGTTATTATTCATTTAGTCTTTTTGGGACAGGGTTTTATGATGCAACTGAGGGTGGCCTAGAACGCATAGTCATCCTCTTGCCTCAGCCTCCTGAGTGCTGGAATTATAGGCATGTGCCGTGGGGCGTGGCCCTTGAGACTTTGAAAGGTCTCCCACTGGGTGCTTGCTGATGAAAACCCTGTCATCTAGACCTGATAGTCTATATTCAGACTGGTTGGCTCTGCTGTGTGCACTTTCAGTAGAATCTTTCATCTTCTGGATTTCTATTTGAGAATCTGGTTCTCTGTGTCGAGCGTTAGTGGTCCTCCTGCCATTCCTAAGCTCCTCCCTTCTTTAACGTGTCTACTCTGCACTCACTAACCATTTCCTTTACTGTCATCATCATCCTTTTAATTAATCTCTGTTTTGTTTTTGGCAAGAGACCCAGTCATCTGTCTTGTTAGTTCCACTGCCACCGTTTCAGAAAGCCCAGCTGGGTGGCCTGCATTTCCTCCACATTGGTGCCCCCTTTATTTGCCATGGCTGGGTTAAGGGTTAGGGTTGCATATTGCTTCTGTTCTCATCTGCTTATTTTGTTTATTTGTTTTCCACATTGAAGTTTCTAAGTTGCATAGAGTGGGTAGCTTTTATATAAATATTGTGACCTCCTTGGGAAATGAAAGCTCTTAGAGGTGTGTTTTAGATTTACCTGGCTTTGTGGCTTTCGAGTTTGTTCCCACGCTCCAGCCTCTTCAATTTATGAGTGATGAAAGGCTGCTGCCTGTGCCTAGCACCCTATGGTATTGCTTATGACCCCCACAGAACCTAAGCATTGGCACACAGGGAAGATCAATCGATCACAACAGCTCTGCCACCTGGGCTGAGCCTGGCCTCTGGTCCTGGTGTTGGTGTCTGAGTCTTTCACTCACAATGCTCTGGGTGTTTCTTGCCGGCCTGATACCAGGTCTCTGACTCTGGGTGTCTCAGTTGCTTCTCCTCACTGGTCACTGTGGGAGCTCAACGCTGGGAAACCTGAGATGAAGCCAACCCATGGGTGCTCTGAGTCTTTGGTCCAGTTCGTCACTCCCTAAACTGCGATGCAACCAAGCACTGTCTCCAGGGAACACTGCAGTTGTTTCAACTGGGGTCGCTCACCAACTGTTGCAGGACACAGCGGCCATTGCTCCGTTCCACTGGAACGCTTCTTTCTGGAGGCCTCTGGAGGCCTTTGCTTTCACTGTGTTGCCATTGACTCCATCCTCCTTTCTCGTGCCAGGAGCCAGGCGCTGGAGGGAGTGCAGAGTGCTCCCTCCTTTTTGCTGCATTGACACCTGTCTTTAATTTCTGTGTGGAATCCAATTTTCCCCTCAGGTCCTTCCTGGGTCCTGAGGATCCTCCTCCCTCCTTCTTTTCTTCCTGAGCTATTATTTTCTGGTGTCTGGATTCTGAATCTGGGAGAGGTTAATTTGTGGCTGCTTACAGCTCCACCATCTTCTCAGTAGTCCTCTAGCTCTAATCCTCAGTCCCTCAATATTTAGATGTTTGGTTCATTCTTATTGGAGTTTACTGACTGGAGAGAGGCATATAGGTCTTGGTTTGATCTTTCAAATCCAGGTAGCCAGTTTTCCCAGCACCATTTGCTCAACTTTGCTTACTTTCACCATTGCTTTGTACCATTGCTTACTTTCCCCCCACAAAAGGATTTGCCCCTTTGTCAAAGAGAAGGTAGATGAACTGCCTGGAGCTGTTTCTACACTCACTATTCTGTTTCACTGCTCTACAAGGATATGCATTTTGTCAGCATTAGACTTTATAAATTCTGTACCTTTATGGTATAACTTCAAGTCTAACATTGTGATGTCCCCTGCCTTGCCCAGAATTACTTGGGCTATTCTAAGTGTCTTTTGTTTCCATATAAATTTAAAATTGGTTTCTCAGGGCTGGCCAGATAGCTCAGCAGATTAAAGCCCCTTCTTAGGCACAGCAGGTCCTGGGGTTTGATCCCTAGAAGTGCCAGCCCCACTCCACCCCCAGGGTGTGCTGAGATGGTGATTGAGATTGGATGTGTGTCATGTGCCTGTAATCCCTGCACTTGGGAGTCCTATCTGTGTATGAGAACTGTGCACCCTGTACTAAATACATAAAAAAAAAGTAGAATAAAATAAGATTAGTTTCTCTAGTCCATGGGGAATACTGTTGGTGTTCTGCTTTAAATCTGTATAGTAGTTTAGAAGTATGATGATTTTAAGTATTTTTTTTTCTGCCTCTCCAGGAAAAGGGAATATCTTATAATCAAAGAGAAGAGAATAAGAGACAAGGAAAAAATGCTATAGGATTGACCTGCTACAATTTTGTGTATGGTTAGATTTCTAAATTTCTGTGTAAAAATGTGTAATCACTTTTTTATCACATTTTATAGAGATTCATTAAAATACCAATGATAGATGGAAAATACCAATACCATGTTAAGTCTAAGGCATTTGATGTTCAGAAAGACAGTGATGTTAAGCTCAAGTGCCTATGTTGTAGGATAATAGTATCACTAAGCTTCTCTTCTGGAGGGTGAATAACTTAAGTTTGCAGACCAAAAATTAGAGAAAAAGAAGGGCTACAAGGACAGCCAATATTTTGTCCCTAGTCTCTCTAGGTCAGTGAGTACTCAGAACATAAAAGAACCTGTACTGATTCTATAACTTAGTAGTGTCCCAAATTTTCTGTTCAAGGAGATTATGGGAGCACAGAGGAAAAGGTTCAAAAATATATAGTGTGCCTAAGAAGAGTCACCTAGACAGAAAACATTTTCTCAGGCTTTAACAGAGAGCAAATTGATCAAGCAATGGTCATAATTCAGCCAGATGGCTGACACTGACAAAAGTTCTACAAAATGCTGTACATGGTTTCAAGGTAAATCCTGAGGGGATTTGGCTGACCTTACCAGATACAAACATTACATTTTTATGTTATATAGGTCTTGTTTTAACTTGGTCTTAGACATCCAGCAGAAAAGTTTAACCACAAGGTATAAAAAGTACAGTCATATTAATATGCTGACCTGTAAAAGGCTCAAGTCAACAGCTTCTGACATTGTCAGTTCTGCTGACAAACGACTACTATTATGGACTATTGGACTATACATACAACTACTTTCTCTTAGTTCAGTGGGAAGGAATATTTGTACTAGTAGTGTTTAGAAAAGTTATCATGCCTGCAACTTGTACTCTGAACAACTATTAGGAAGACAGCAATATGCATTGTATTAATTATTGTGGCTGTCCTACTATTAAAATTAATTAAATTAAATTAAAAAATAAAAGGGGATCTCTTTACATTTTCTGTTATCTTTCTCAATCTCCTTCTTCAGAGTACTCTAGTTTTTATTGTAGACTTTTTTGCTTCATTGATTGCGTTACTTTCTCAATGTTTCATTTTCCTTGTGAAAAGTTTTTTTTTTCTCATTTCATTCTTGGTAAGTTTGCTTTTCATATATAAGAATACTGTTGACTTTTAGAAATGGTGCCAAAAGTTTATTTGAAAAGTGAAGAGTTCAGATGTTTGTTATTAACCTTTGAGTGTTGACTTTGTGCCCTGCTATGCTACTCAATTTGGTTATTAATTCCAGGAGTCTTGCTGTGGAGTTTTAGGCATCATTTATGTGGAATATTATGTCACTTTCAAATACTTGTAACTTAACTTCTTCCTTTCCTATCCATATTGCTCTTTTTTATCTCTTGTCTAATTTCTCAGGCAAATGTTTGGAGAAATACATTGAACAGGAGTGGTGATAGAGTACATCTCTGTCTTTTTCCTGATTTTAGAAAGCTTTCAGCTTCTCTCTAGTTAGTATGATGTTGGCCGTTGGTTTCTTATAGATGACATATATCATGTTGAATTAAAGACCTATACCTATTTTCTTCAGGATTTTTTTTTTAATGAATGGATGTTGGATTTTTTCAAATGCGTTTTGGCATCTATCTTGTCCTTATTCCTCTTTATGTGTGTATCATATATATTTATTTGCATATGTTGAAGCACCCATGCATCCCTGGAATGAATTCTACCTGGTCATTGTGTATGATCTATTGATGATTTGCTGTTTTGTTTGCCAGTATTTTACTGAGAATTTTTGCATCAATTTTCATTAGGGAGGTTAAGGTGTAGTTTCCTTTTTTGATTGGGTCTGTCATGGTTACTTTTCTCTTATTGCTGAAACAAAATGCTTGACACCCAAAATGAAGAGAGGAAAGATTTGCTTAGCTCACAGTTTAGGGAGGTTCCCATCCATAATCAGCTGGCTGCACGGCTGGGTGGTATGACACAGAGGTAACAGTTTACAGCAGCAGAGGCCAGCAAATGCAGCAAGAGCAAAGGAGGAGGGGGTGAGGAGCAAATCTGTCTCCCTCCCTTAGAGTGTAGGCAGGCTGTGCCCACCCCCACGGCAGGTGTAACATGCACACATCCTCCATGCCTTTTTCCTGCACAAGATAAGGATATTTACAAAGCAAAAAGCCTGGGTCCCTGCTGAGTAGATTAGTTTAACATCTAAACTTCTCATTTTGACACAATGTACAAAACATTACAAGGTTTTAGAATCAGGGTAGTGCTTGCTTCCAGCAGTGGCTTTGGAAGTACTCCTCTCCTTTCAATTTTATTAAAAAGCTTGAGAAACACTGGTGTTAGATCATGTAAAGTTCTTGCAGAACTTGGGAGTGAAACTTTTCTGAGTTGGTGGTGACTTTACTCTTCAATGTCACTGACAGACACTGGATTATTCAAAATTTTTATATATTCTTGGTTCAGCCCTGGTAGTTCACATGTTTCTAGGATTTTATACATTTCTTTTGGATTTTCCATTTTATTAGAGTATACATTCTCACAGTAGCTCCTCATGATTGAATTTTGGAAGAATTCATTGTAATTTCAACATTTTTAGTGTTTTGTCTTGTTTGCAGAACTGGGGACGGAGCTCAGGCCCTTGCGCTTGCCAGGCAAGTGCTTATTCTACTGAGCTATCTCCCCAGCCCCAACATTTTTAGTTTTAATCGTATGAATTTAGGTATTTTTTTTCCTTATTTTCACTAGATCAGCTGAGGATTCATTTAATCTTTCAAAAGAATCAAGTCTTTATTATATTTTATTGAAAAAGGTGAAACAGAATTTCATAACAACATAGTAGAAGAATAAGAGAATAACAAAAGTTAATACACTCTGTATTTTTATCCTCAAAGTAGTTACTCAGAGTACAAGTTATGGACATAAAAAATTCTCCAGTCAATATTAATAATAGGTTGTAGCCCTGGTATGAATTGCTGACTTATCATGGTGCTCATCTACACTGCTGAAGGCCTTAGAACAATAGCTTATTTTCCCGATAACCATCTCTCCCTTCCTCCCCAGCCTGGTCCTGGATACAATTTCCTCTCAGTTTTCCCACGCATAGAGAAGAGATCTCAATCAGCTCCACACATGTAACTGATACTGCCCCTAAACTCCACCTCTACCAAAAGCCCATAGAAGTCTCAGCTTTCTTTGTTTCAGGGCAGAGGATCACCCCATTTTCCCATGGATTCTCTCCGTGTCTTTGGAGTTCATAAGGCCTCTTTCATCTTTCCTGTCTCATTACTGCACCACCAAAACCCCTAACATTTTGGTGCCATGACTTGGATAGGCAACATGTGAGTTTCTTGGCAGCCAGAGACCCCCGTCCTGACCCCCATTGCCTACTGACTCAGCTTCTGTCCTCTGGAATTGGCCTGTATGCTACAGCGAGCCTCCATCCAGCACCAATCCACCTCATGCAGACCAGGAAAATTGAGCCCTAGAGTTTCCTATCTCAGATTATAAATTACAGGGGAAGCTGCCTTCATTTTCTTTGGGCCAGGGTTATTGCCCTCATACTGAGGCAGGGGGCTTCCTCTCTCAGTCTCAGAAACTCAGAAGCCCAAGTCAGCAAATACACTGCACATCCCTTGGGTAGAAGAGGCTGTCTCAGCATGCTGCTTGATCAGGCATTCCTGTCCACACAACCCAGGGCAAGGCCTTCATTTTCGTATCTTTGGGGACTCCTTCCTGATTTCCAATTACAACTGAGAAAATCAGATTGGGATTTCTCTCATACTTCATATTCTTGGGAGCAGGTAACAACCTATCCTAGGGTGTGAAACCCATAGCTTAGTGCAAATTTGGTAACTGTGGGAAGTACTCATTCCCAACCCCCAAAAGATGCCCCACTGTGATGCCTTACCCATAACCTTGGCTGCCTTGGCCTCCAGGAGGTCGTAAAACCCAAAAAGTTAACCTTTTCCTGCCAGATAGGTTGGGCCCAATATAAACTCTACCATGGCAGCCAGTGGCCTGAGGGAGAAACTTAAACCCCTTAAAACTAGGGTTATTGCCACAGCAAAAGATCAGAAGTCCCCTAACAGCCTTCACTGACTCCGTAGACGTGCTCCTGTGCCCCACACCCAAGCCTGCCCAGCCTCGGCTCTCTCTCTCAATCAGATCAGATTCTCCTACACCGGGCAGAGCCACCTGCCCTGCAGCAGCCGCACCCCCGCTGCCCCTGCCCCTTCACCTCTGGCTCTCGCAACTCTTCCCTGTCTCTCCTCTTCCTCACCCTTTTCTCCCCTGCCCAAGTGCTGGTTGGCCCTGCATTCCACTCCGCCCTCTCCCACCGACCTGTGCCCAGTCTTTTTTCTGGCTTTAGGGCAGAGCATGATTCCGGAACAACTAATGACACATTTTTCCCCCAGCAGCTTGTGACCACTCACTCTGCTCTCGACCTGATGGCAGGGTGGCAACAGCTCACAGAGCACACAGCCTTTATCTATCCTGACCTTTCTGGTGGGGCCTGTTGCTCACTCCCACCCCAGGCACGGTGGTAGGTGATCTTCCACAAGAAAGGGATTCTAAGCCACCACTTCCTCCTCCCCTCCCCCATCCCCCGGGGCAAAAAAAAAAAATGTCTTTTCCTCTGGTTATCAGCTAGAGAAGTCTGCAGGAATAAATTTGTCTCAGTTGATGAAAGTGACTCAGAATGTGTTTCATAGTAAAGAGAATTCAAAGTGGAAATATAGGCAGGGAAAGAGAAAGGTGAAGCTGGCAGCCTACAGAAAGGAGAACCAGTCAGAAAAGAAGTCAGGTTTCCCTGGATCCAGATCAGTGCACCTATTGCAGAGACCAGGGATATTTCAAGTGAAAATATTCAGTGCTGCTAGAGAAGGAAGGAGAGAAGTGTTTATGATGGACTCAGAAAGGTTCCAGACTGATGAAGTCGTGGGTCTCCACCTGAGTCACAGCCCCGGGATATTAACTGCCAATGTAGGGAACTGTGGAGGACCACCTGAGAAGCTGTTCTTGAAAGAAGAGCGACTGTTTCCATTGTGACTGAGCACCAGACTCCCAAAACATTGGATACTACCTCAACAGATCATGCACAGTACTTTCTCTGCATGTGACAGAGGTAGGCCCCCTACCTAGCTCAGCTCACAGTATTCACCTGCCTCCCACAGTTCTCAGTCGTTGCTCCTCAAGCCACTCACCCCCCACTGAAGGTGGAGGGTATGGCCCTGGGTCACTCTCTTTGTTCCAGAAAGCCATCTTCATGACTGGTCCTAGGGTTCCTTGGCTCCCCAATAGTTATAAATATGTTTTAGCGTCTTTATTTTCATCATGGGTTGCACTGGGAGTGGTAGATTGGAATTAACTTGATGGCATTCCAATAACATATCTTTGGGATTACAAATACTGACTTCGTGGACCAAGACGAGAACCTGGAAGGGTTCCTACATGGAAGGGCCTGTTAGACTTTTGATTCCAATGCAGTTTGTCCATAGTAACCCAGCCAATGTGCACATTGGAGAATGCCCAGTGTTTTCCAAAGGCTTCGGCAAAGACAACTCCCCAGGTCTGTCAATTCATGTGGCCCCAATAATAGTGGAGGTAGTGGAACATGCCAAGCCAGCTTGTGTGAAACAACGAAAGCTAAAAGGGATTAAACCCCACATTCAAAGACTGCTTGAGTCAGACATACGCCCTTCTTGCCAGCCTGTAAGTCCACAACTTGCGAGTTATCGGTGCTCCTCTACTGTACTGTGTCCAGTCCTTACATTCCGCTCAGTTTGCTTGCTCCCACTCTAACTTGATATACTGTATTAGACCTAAAACATATTAACTATACATAAGATGTTTTCACATTTTTCAAGTTCGTCTTTTAAGAGATCTCTGCTAACTGACCTACAAAAGTTCTGATGAGTCTTTTATAATTAAAAGCTTAGGAAAGATTATCATAATTTAATCTGTCCAGAAAAATATTTGAGTGCCCCCTGATTTTCTAACAATGTCTGTTTGTGTGTTCCCTGTATTTGGTTATGTGTTGGTATGTTATTCTATGAGTGGCTGTTCCTCTTTGAGCTTTGAAATATAAACTTAAAAGCATGCTTTCTCCTAAGTTACCAGCTGGTCTAAGTGATATCAAAATTGGTTTTCTCACAGGTTATAAAAAATTTAAGCTAATTAAGCAAAAATCATTAAAATGGGGAGAGATTATTGGACAGCACTCCAACTGATGTATAGAGAGCTAGCCAACCTTTGTCCATTAATAAGGAGCCCCAATAATCTCAATAGTCTCTTGGGAGACACCCCCAATAATTTGACCATTGGTTAAAAGATAAACTTTTTCAGAAAAAAATTAAAGTTTTCTCATAAAAGATGCTTTTGATATAAAACTATGACAATTTATAATTGCTAAAAATATCCATGGCTTCCATATGTACAGTATTCTATCATATAAAACTGATAATTATATTTTCTTTCAGATTTAAAGATATGCCTTTTTATGTTACAGGAGGTTCATGTTAAGCTGACAGGAGGTCATCAATCAAATGATAATTTTCTAACAAAAACATGTGATACATATGCTAGCTAAGATGGAGATTTCATCATGATTATTATGCTGCATTATTGTTTATGATCATTGAGCTCACATGTTATCTGTAAAAGTATAACTGTTGTCTGTTAACATTCTATAGAGCTGGGCGTGGTGGCAGACACCTGTAATCTCAGCACGTTGGAGGCTGAGGCAGGAGGATTGGTGCAAGTTTGAGACCAGCCTGGACTACAAAAGTGAGCTCAAGGCCAGCCTGAGCTGCATAATGAGACCCTGTCTCAAAAAGACCAAAAAAAAAAAAAAAAAAAAAAACCATTCTATAGGGATTTAACTACTAGAACATCCATGGTTGATAGGAAATATCAGTTCTCTGGTTATTCTTTATATTTTAAGGTGCTTAATACCCAGATAAAATTTTATTAAGTAAGTGTATTGCTCCCAAATAAGCATACAAATATAGATCCGGATTCTCTGGAGGAAACAATTGTTATTTATTCCTATTTTATATCCCAATCTGCTCCTGACATTCATGCCAAGCTTAAAAGAGAGGTCTCAGCCCTCAAACCCTACAGGGAGACTTATTTAATCTGGCTTTTCATGTATTCACTGATAGACACAAAAATTTACTATACATAGCTTTTGGCTGCAACATTCTGTATTCCCATCAAAGCAGGACATTGGCAAGAAAATGCTGATGATAAACAGTGCTGCCACATGAGTCTCTCATGGACCATGTCTCAAGTGTGGCAAAGGACACTGGGCACAAGCCTGCCCCAACCTGCAGCCACCCACCAGGACCAAGTTCCATCTGCAGACTTAAGAATCGCTGGATATGTAACTGCCCTGTCCCCAGAAGGTGGTAAGTCATCCAATTCCCTGCCTTCCTAGGAGATCTTGCTATAGCCAGATCCATCAACACTTGACCTGCTTGGTCTTGCGGCTGAGGACAAACAATAGGGCTTGGGGCTGCACAGCACCATTCAAGGTATCTCTGAGAGCACCGAGTCTCTCTGGACATCTCAGGTAGGACACTTTTCTTGCTGAAATGGAGACCACATATAGTGTTCTTCTGAGTTTTTACGTTGCTATATTAGATCTATATTCTCCATAGGGTGTGTCGATGGCTGACCTACGATGACCACTTCAGACAGGGCCTATTCCCTGTTCACTCCAGACACTGTTGTTCACTAATAATGTCCTTATGATCCCAAACTGACTCACAACTCTCATGGGGAGAGGGCACCTCCAAAATCTTCACTTCTCTGTTACCTCTCCCCATACAGTGCTTGTCCTACATACCCAACCTCAATGCACAGCCAGCTTCTCCTTCCCTCTTCCCTCTTCCCTCACCAACCACATACTCTCAGGCACTTCCAGTTCCTACGCACCATACGATACTTTCATTCTTCTTGTAAACTCAGTGACCCCTACCCTTTAGTACACAATCTCAGGGTTATCAATAATGTGATGACACCTATTCTGATACATGTTTCATAGATGATAGCTCAACAGACGCTCATTCAAAGGGTAAGATAAGCCATAGTCTGTGGATCTAGAGTAATAGAGGCAAATGGGCTTTTAAAGGCTCAGTTCATGAAACGTATCCTAGAGCTACACCGGCCTTGGCCTCAGCTCCTTCATTGGTTTAACTATGGGCACTTCCTGGGGCCTTCATGTTCCTAAGCCCCCTGATCACAACCATCAGGACTCTTCCCCCTCTCTATGGCCATAATGGAATAACATATTCAGATCATAGACCCTTCCTTGCTTCCCCTCCTGGGTCCTTTAATCATGATAGTGACCTGCCTATCCAGAGCACCCTGACTTTTAATCCTATTTTCAAGGTGTCTTCATTCTCAGATGCAAGCCTTCACTAACAAATTTTTCATCCTAGCTGAGACACCTGATACAAGTTTTTACGTGGGCAAGAGCCATCATTTTGTCAATCCTCCTCCTTGCCCTCAAAATGATGACCCCATTCAGCAGAAAGCAGTCTAAGAGACACACCAGCCCTTCATAAAAACTAAAAGTTGAGAATGATAGGTTGCAGCTGTAGTATGAATTGTTGATTTATTATGGTAATCATATAACATGGCTGAAGCCCTTAAAACAACAATTCATCTGCCCAATGACCACCTCCTCCTTCTTTCCCAACCCAGTCCTAGATACAATTTCCTCTCACCTTTCTCATACACATAGGGGAGACCCCAATCAGCTCCTTACATGTAATTGAAACTGCCCCTAAACTCCTCCCCAACCAAAAGTCCATAAAAGTCTCAGCTCTCTTTGCCTCAGGTCAAAGGATTGCCTCTCACCATGTTCCCTGGGATTCTCTCCATGTTGTTAAGAGACAATAAAGGCCTCTTTCATCTTTCCTATTGCTTTACTACACCACCAAAAAAACTTAGCAATGAATACAAATCTTCCTTTTCAGAAACTTTTTTTTGTACTGGGGATAGAACTCTAGATCTTGCACTTGCCAGGCAGATGTTTATGCTGCTGAGCTATCTCCCTAGCTGAAATCTTCCTTTTCTATGAACCAAGAGACACTAATAGTGTAAGTTCTTCCATTTTTCTCCCTTTTCCCTCCCTTCTTTTTCCTTTACCTGACTAGTGACTTTTTCCTTTTAAACAATTACTTTCTATTTCACAATATCTATTGTACATTCTAGACCTTATTTACTTTTTCAATTTCTCATACCAGTGAGACAACACAATGTTTACACAGGTGGATTTGACTTATGATTATGATCTCAAGTTCAGTCTACTTCCATATTAAAGTCTCAAGTTTATCTTTCTTTATTGCCAACTAGTATTTCATTGTATTAAAAAATATATCTTTTCATCCATTCCTCAGTTGATGGGCCTTTGGGTTGTTCCCAAGATTTAGCTATTACAAGTTGTGCTGCTTGTCTTAGTTACTCTTCTCTCTTTCCTGGGACAAAGACCCGACACCCAAAATGAGCAAAGGAAAGGCTTATTTAGCTAACAGTTATCGGAGATTTCAGTGCACATTTAACTGGCTCGAAGGCAGCATGGCACATGGCAGAGGGCAACCTTTCAAGATGGCAGCTAAGAGCAAGAGAGCTGGGAGGGAGCTAGCAGCAGCTCAAGCAGCTCACTTCTCTTCCTTCCTTACAATGAAATGCAAATCACCTTTCCCAGGGGAGGTGTAGTACCCATTTCCACAATAATCAATTACAAATTCCAGAAGCCATCCCCTGACTGCATGAGGCTTTGGGGGGTCACCTATGCACAAACCATAACACTGCTATAAGCATGGGTGCATATATATTGCTGTGATGCAATGTTTTCAATTCTTCTGTGAATTATCCCTGGATTGAGTGGGACCTCTAATCCTAGCTTTCTGAGGAATCCCCATGCTAAGATACCAGTCTACACTCCCACCAACAGTGCAGAAGTATTTTTTTTTTCTCCACAACCCCTCGAGCATTTGTTTTTGGTTGATTTCTTGATGATAGTCATTCTTCTTTGAGTGAGAAGGGATCTCAGTGTCATTTTAATTTGCATCTTTTCAAATGACATGTATTTATTTGCCATTTGTACTTCTTCATCTGAGAAGTGTGTGTTCATCTCAGATGCCTATATTTGGACTGAGTCTTTGAAAATGGGACATCTGAGTTCATTGAGTTCTTTTATGTTGTAGGTATAATCCTTTGTCTGAGGGATTTTAAAGTGAAGGCTTTCAGTTTGGTTCATTTACTGTGATATTGGCTGCCAGTTTGTCATAAATGACCTTTCTCAGATTAAGATACAGACCGCCCATTCCAATTTTCTGTAGGGTTTTTCTCCTGAATGAGTGTTGGACTTTACCAAAAACTTTTTCTGCATATATTGAGATGATCTTGTTATTTTTATCTTCAACTCTATTGGTGTGGTATTATGTGTATTGATTTATGTATGTTGAACCATCCCGCTTTCCTTGGATGAATCCCACTTGATTATGACGTATAATCTTTTTGATGATTTGCTGTATTCCTGCTGGGCTCCTTGATCTTCATTATTAACATAAATCTGGATAAAAGCTCTCAGTTACAACCATGCCACTGCCCTAACATTTGGCTGCTTTGAAATATCTTTTGAAAGATTAACCAGTCCACCATGCTTAAACTCACTTTCAGGCAAAGTCTCTGGACACACACAAAGTGCAGACAACTTTTCTGCCAAGTCAAAACACAAATGATTCAGAGTCCAACAACCAATGCAGTCCTTTTTTCCAGCTGAAACCTCCCCAGCCTGGTTTTTACAGGCCTGCTTTCTATCAGCCTTCTCGTCTCCTGAGCTCCGATCAGAATCTGCCCTACAGAAGAGCCAAAGCTGTTCTAGCTCTTTGCAGATAGGCAATGTCTCTGAACATTTCCTATTTCTTCCCATAAGCCATTCCCAAAATTTGTAATCCATAGTCAGGTTTAATCACAGCAACAACCCCACTCCTGGTGCCAAATTCTGTCTTAGTTACTCTTCTGTTTTTCCTGGGACGTATACCTGACACTCAAAATGAGAGAAGGAAAGGTTTATTGAGCTCACAGTTACTGGAGGTTTCAGTCCATATTCAGCTGGCTCCAAGGCAGAGTAGCACATGGCAGAGGGCAAACTTTCATGGTGGCAGCTAAGAGCAAGAGCCCAAAGGAGGAGTAGCAGCAGCTCAAGCAGCTTCCTTCTCTTCCTTCCTTACATTGAAATGCGAAAATACCTGCCTCAGGGGAGGTGCAGCACCTACACCCACAATAATCAATCACAAATTCCAGAAGTTGCCCCATGACTGCATGAAACACTGCAGGGACACCCATACAAAAACCATAACAACGTTCACTAGGGAGATTGGCCTGTGGTTCTCTTTTTTGGTTGTATCCTACTCTGGTTTTGGTATCCAGGTAGTATATGCTTCCAGAAATGAGTTAGGGAGTATTGGCTCCCTTTCAGTTTAGTTAAAAAGTTTGAGGAGTATTGATATTAAATTTTCTCTAAATTTCTTGTCAAATTCAGCCATGAATGCATCAGGACCTTGGATTTTTTTCTTAGTTTTTATTTACATTTATAATTTCATTAACTGGCTTTTTGCTGCATCACACCATTCATAGCAATCAGACTGTTGACATTCCAGAAAATGTCAACATCACTCTGAAGGATGCACAGTTATTGTGAAGACCCCAGAGGAACCCTACAGAGGGGCTTCAACCACATCAGTGTAGAACTCGGTCTCTTAGGGAAGAAAAAGAAGAGGCTCCGGGTTGACAAATGGTGGGGAAATAGAAAGGAGATGGTGACTGCCCGCATGGTCCATAGCCATGTACAGAACACGACCAAGGGGTCACGATGGGATTCCATTACAAGATGAGATCTGTGTGTGTTCACTTCCCCATCAACATCGTTATTCAGGAGAGTGGGTCTCTTGTCGAAATTCAGAATTTCTTGGGTGAAAAATACAATCGCTGAGTTCGTATGAGGGCAGGTGTTGCTTGCTCAGTATCTCAAGCCCAGAAAGATGAGCTAATCCTTGAAGGTGAGCTTGTTTCAAATTCCACTGACCTGCTTCAGCAAGCCACAGCAGTCAAAAACAAGGATATCAGAAAAATTTTGGGATGGTATCTGTTTCTGGAAAGGGAACAGCTCAGCAGCCAGATGAGTAAGATCTAAGAGTTGATCCAGCCACAGAAATGAGCTTCTTGATAGTAAAGCCAACCTGTAATAAAAGATCGTTATTAAATAGAAAAAAAAACAATTTCATTAATTGATACTGGGCTGTTGAGAACTTTTATATTTTCTTAATTCAGCTTTGATAATTCATACACACCTAGGAATCTGTTCATTTCTTCTGTATTTTCCACCCTATGTGAGTCTGGATTTTTAAAGTAGGAATTAAAGATATTCTCAATTTCTATAGGATCTACAGTGATTTCATCTCTTTTATTCCTCATTGCATCAACTTGGGATTTTTCTTTCTTTTTTGATGAGATTGAGTAGGGGTTTATCAATTTTATTCTTTCAAAGAACGAACCCTCCAATTCATTCCTTGTATTGTTTTCTTAGTCTCAATTGCATTAATTTCTACTCTGATCTTTATAATTTCTCCCCTTGCATGGGCTTTGGTCTTGCCTTGCTCTTCTTTTTCCAGAAGCACAACATTAGGTTGTTTACTTGTGCTCATTCTGTTTTCCTGATGTGAGAATTTGATGCCACAAATTTCCCTCTTAGGATTTCCTTCATTGCATCCCACAAGTTCTGGTATGTTGTATCTTTATTTTCACTTAATTATAAATATAACATAATTTCTTCCTTAATTTCATCTGTGACCCACTGGTTGTTCAAGAGGGTGTTATTTAACTTGAATGTGTTTATGGGGTTTTTGTGGTTTATTTTGCCATGAAGTTCAAATTTCATCATAGTACAGTCTGATAATACGCATGAGAAAATTTTGATCCCTTTATATTTACTTAAGCATGTACTATGAGCTTGTTAATATATGGTCTATTTTAGAGAAACCATTTGCAGCTGAGAAGAATCTATATTCTGATGTTGTTTGGTTGAAAATACTGTAAATATCTACTAAATTTATTTGTTCCCAGTTTTGGTTCAGTTTAGATATTTCTTTGCTGATTGTTTGAGTAGTTAATCTATCTCTTTGAGACAGTGGGTTATTAGGGTCTCCCATTATAATTATGTTGCTACTTATTTGATTTTTTTGTTGTTGTTGTTGATACTGGGGATTGAACTCAGGACCTTATTCTTTCAAGGCATGCATTTATGCTGCTGAGCTATAATCCCAGCCTCTGGTTATTGGATTTTTCATGTCTATTAATATTTAACTTATATAGATACATTTGATGCATATACATTTATGACTGTTATCTTTTCCTCTTGAAGTTTTCCCCTATCAAGTATATAATGACCTTCTTTATCTCTTTGATCACTCTTGGTTTCAAGTTGACATTGTATGTCAGCAGCTCTGATGTGTGATCTTTTACACTCTGGGAAGTCACAGCCCTTATCTCAAGGCAAGACGCAGCCAATAGGACGCAGCACGGCTCTCTACTGCACTGCGGCTCACACGTGTTTGGGGAGCTGTGGGGCAGGGGAATATTGATCTGTGTATTGCTTTAAAGATTCGGCATCAACACCTTGGATGGAGCAAACTGCACTGCTTAAAGCCAATTAAAAGGACATCAAGGGGCTGGAGAGATAGCTCCATGGCACAAGTGCCTGCCTGGCAAGTGCAAGGTCATGAGTTTGAGCCCTGGTCCTGCAAAAAAATAAAATTAAATTAAATACATAAATGGACATTGATAAGTCCTTGCCAGCTCTGCACACATTGATGCATGAAAATAGAGCCAAAATGGAGATAATTGTTCTTCTTCCAAGGAGATCTGCCCAGGTGGGCCACAAAAGTAAAGGAGCAGTACGGCTGGGATAGATTCAGGAAAACAGGGTGATAGCAGAGAATGCTGACCTCAGACATGGCACGGCAGCAGACCCTACAAACAGTGACACACCTCAAGTCAGGAAGACAGTGGAACAGAGACACCGGGTGCTCAGTGCACATGAAGACTGACGCCAGCCAGCAGCCCGGGACAAGGGACAAAGGGACTTTGAATCCAAAGAGGAAAGAATGGAAAGGAAGAGACCATAAGGACCTAATTGTCATGTTCCAGCAATGTCCAGAGGATCATTCAGGGATGAAAAGCAAACAACGAAGACTGGTCGCAACAAGGCATTGGCTTCTGTAATTCAAATTCACCTCTCTGGGTGCAGCCCTGGACACCAGTATGGGTGGCATCAGGATTCCTGTGGACATGCAGCCACGAGCCCCATACAGCCCTATGGAATCAGAGGTTGTGGGTGAGATCCTCTGGGGAGTCACTGAAGTTCACTCCCCAGCTCGCATTGGTGCCCATCTCTCGGCACACACATGGTCTGGGTATTCCTGGTACAATGTCCTCTTCGCTAGGTGGTGGCTGCTCTGTTGCCTATCTCCCCTCCTGCCATCATGAACACCGGGCCACTTCCCATCTCTATGCTTTGGTCCCTCATGTGCCTCCAGGGCTGGTGGATGACTGAGTGAGGGAAAGCCACAGACAGAGCTTTTTTAAAACTCCAAGCATCTCATTCTTATTATATAGAAATATTCTTTCTTGTCTTGTACTTCAGCTCCCATGCAGTTTGTACAGTGTTAGCATGGTGCTGAGACTCACTGCTAATTCTATTTAAAATCAGATTAACAATAAAGAAAACACATTCACTATTTTAACTTTTTGACTGTTCAGCTACTATCAAATATACTATATTGTTTGTAT
>PVKN010017010.1:0-17566 GCA_004027915.1 Capromys pilorides | reverse complement strand
CTAGGAAATAAAAGTCCAGAACATACCTTGGTTGGCATTCATTCAGAATTTGGATTAATAACATAAACTAATTGTAAATTATACTCCAGTTGAAATTCCTTTTTTCAAGTCATTTAAGATTTTTTACTTTTTCAGTCCTACTTACTCAAAAGAAAGAGGCATTCCAGTAGCTGCCTTTAGTTTTTACACTCTCTGTCTTACAAAGAGCTTTTTGATGGAAGAAGAATCTGTCCCCTCAAGCTCCTGATTCCTATCTGATGGTCTTTTTGCAACATCCTTATTGCCTCTTGACTTTGTTCTATCTCGTTTTTCAGTGAAAGTAAAATAATGTCTTTCAACATATATTTTCTGAAAGATGTTCTGTAAATTGCTACCATCTTTTGGGTCAAACTGAGTTTCCCTGCCTTTTCATCTTTTAGAACCTTTTTAGCCTCGATTGCCTAGAACATTCGATTTAAAAGTCTTGTTCCTTCAGGCACTAATTGGCAAGAAAGTCAGAATTGCATTGTTTTCTCTAAGAGTATTTTGGGAAAACTGAAAAGTAATGTCTGAATCTTACTGAAGTTTTTCCTGAAATAGTATGACTTTCTAAACAGTACTCCCTGAAACATAACATTTATTAGTTCAGAGAAATGGTAGGTGAAATGTTCTTACATCCACTTTTGTGTGTGTGGTTCTAATTTCCGTATGACTTTGGAATTTCAGGAATTGAGTAGCTGATTAACACCTTAAAATTTAATGCTTATTTGAAAAACAGCAGATTTAAAAAATCATAATGGTTGGCCATGTTAATTTTCAGAATTCTTTTAAAATTTTTAATTACTTTCCTTTTTCTGGTAAAGGAGGCTGAGGCAGGAGGGTTGCTATGAGTTTAAGGCCAGTGTGAGCTACATGGTGAGCTCAAGGACATCCTGAACATAGTAAAATGTTATTAGGCTGGGGGATATACTTCAGCCATGCAGTGCCTGCTTGCAAAGTGTGAAGTCCTGAATCCAATTTCCAGTACAAAAAAAAAAAAATCAGTTTCATAGATGTTAATAGAACAGTCCCCATTATTTTCATAGCCTACGTGTTATTAGTAGTGTACTTTTTTTTTTTTTTTTTTAACCGAGAACCAGGACTTCATGCTTACTAAGCAGGTGCCGAGTCACTGAGCTATAGTTCTGGCTCCATGTACGTATTTTCCGCACACATTCAGTTTGATAATTTGAGTCATATGTGCGTTTTGGTTTATATTCTTAGGGCCAGCCAAATAACAGCTCAGTGCTTAAAGTGCCGCAGGTGCTGGGGCCAAGGGAAATCCCTGCGCCTGCCATGCTGGCCCCGCCCCCGGGCACTCTGAGACAACAATTGAGACTGGATATGATGGCTGATACCTGTAATCCTAGCTCTTGGGAGGCTGTAAGCAGGCTGATTGCTATGAGTCCGATCTAGTAGTGAGACCCTATAGACCCTTCCCTAAAATACCAAAAAAAAAAAAAAAATTATATTCTTGATCTATACTGATATTTTGAAGATTTTTTTTCTTCCAAATAATTGTATCATTATTTTGTTTTCGTAGTTTCATTAGAATAATATAAAATATTTATTTTTACATTATACTTTTTCTTCTTTACCTTTTCACCAAATTTTCCTTTGATCTTGTAGTCTAGGCCTCCATTCACATCTTGTCATTTAATTATGGTTCTCAAAAATTTATGTAAATCTATATAAAATGTACAAAATCAAAACTTAACTTTTTAAAGTATTTTTAAAATCATGTGCAGCTTTATTTTTTTAATGGTGCTGGGAATCAAATCCAAGACCCTAGGCAAGTCCTTCATCCCTATGTCAGTAGGTTTTAAAGTTAAATGTGATTATAAACTATGGAATTTTTTTTTACACATAGAAGCAGTTTTTTTAGTTCGGAGAAGGACTGATACTCTGGTACTGCCCTATCTAATCTCATTTGGTAGTTTAAAGCAGGCAAATGTGTAGTAAGAACAATCTTTACTTTTTATTATTTTGAAACAGGATGTCAGCTGCAATGAAATTCAGACTATACCTTCCCAAATTGGCAATCTGGAGGCTTTGCGAGACCTTAATGTAAGAAGAAATCACTTAGTATGTTTGCCTGAAGGTAAGAAACTGAATTGTCTTACTGTTCGTCTTTTTATTTTAAAGACTTCAGACTGATTGGCACAAGACAAAAATGTCTAAGATAGGCCAGTATTTTGAGATCTGATACTTCCCTCTTCTATTGTAGGCTTTTGTTTTTTTGAGACAGGATCTCTCTGTGTAGTTTAAGGTGGCCATAAACTCACTGTGTAGCCCGGGCTGGCCTCAAACTCAGTGATCTTCCTGCCTCAGCCTCTTGAGTAGTGGGATTACAAGAATATACTACCACACCTGGTGGCTATTAGAGATTTTTCAAGGACTCTTCAGTACAAAGTTTTGTTTCTGTTTCAGTCCTTTTAATTGAATCCAGAGTCGTATGTGTGTTGCAGGTGCTGTACCACTGGGTTATTAGCCCTCAGTAAAATGTTTTGATAATTATTAACCAGTGATTTTGTTCCAATTCATTATCAGTTAATGTAATTGATAACTCAGGGTAGGGCCACTGGAAAGTTCAGTAAGCATAACTATTGGAGAAATGTGATGTTTTAGTAAGGGACTAGTCTCATGTAATGAAAAGCATTCTACAGCCACCACTGACTTAAAAATGGACTTTTGAACTGAAATCAACTTCAGGCTTGCCTAGAGGTGATTTATGTAGAGTGAATAATACATGAGAGGAGAGACCACATCAGAAGACTTGCTACCTTAGGTTGACTGTAAACTCTCATGCTTATATCTGAATGACAAAATGATTAAATAAACTGGGTGTGGTCACACATGCTGTCACCCCAGCACTGGGGGAGATTGAGGCAGCAGAATTGCCATGAGTTCATTTGAGTTCAAGGCCAGACTGGGATATATAGTGAAGACCCTGTCTCAAAATAAATCAACAAATCAATTTATCATTTTCTCACCATTATTTTATTAGACTCAAAGTCTATCTTAAAATTTTTATTACAGAAAATTTCATATGTAAATGAAAGCAGCAAATGTCTGTGTACCTAGTTCATGGCAGTTCTTATTTAATTTGTACTCATATCCTCTTTCCTCAGCTTATCCTTTAGAATGTATACTTAAAAGATAAGAAATCTTCAGAAATTGTTTTCATGGCAGTGTTCTATGTTCTTCGTAACATTTCTTCTTTTTTTTTTTTTTGTGGGACCGGGGTTCAAACTCACGACCTTGCACTTGCCAGGCAGGCACTTGTGCCTCGGAGCTGTCTCCCCAGCCCTTTCATAACATTTCTTAATCAGTAAAAAAGTTAACTAATGGTGTTTTGCTTTCACTGTAGAATCTAAGCATTTAAACCACATTGATCTAGTGTCATATTTAGTTTCACATAGAAATGTGTTTTTAATCCCAGCACTCAAGAGGCTGAGATAGGAGGATCATTGACAGTTTGAGACCAGCCTGGGCTACAAAGTGAATTCAAGGCTAGCCTGAACTGCATTGTGACACCCAGTCTCAAAAAGACAAAAAAAAAAAAAAGTGTATTTCTGACATTTTCAATCCCAAATAAACATGTAAGAAAATTACTTCCTTATTTCACTCTGTCCACTCACTACCTTACTACCCACAAGCCTTTCCTTTCAGGAAACTTGTTCAGTAATGGTATAGACCTTTTATCTTCAAGGCCCTTTTCATTTCCTCCTATCTTTGCTACCTAAGCTCAAGTATGTGACGAGAACAAAGGTCATGACATATGACTCAGTAACCCCAAATTCTTTTTTTTTTTTTTTTTTTTTTTTCTGTCTTTTTGAGATAGTCTCTCTATGCAGTTCAGGCTGGCCTTGAGCTCACTTTTGTAGCCCAGGCTGGTCTTGAACTCACACCGATCCTCTTGCCTCAGCCTCCCAAGTGCTGAGATTACAGGCTGTGCCACCATGCCCGGCTAATAAATAAATTTTTTAAAAAATAAAAATTGGGCGTTTCAGATAACAGTGACAATAAACCGTAATAATTCTATCTTGTTTCTGAATATTATTTTGACTATAACAAGAGAATTATGAATCACACAGGTAGTTTTAATTTTTTTTCATAGCTGTTTTATAATATCAGAATAAGGGCTGGCCAATTAGCTTAGAGGACTAAAGCGCCTGCTTCAGCATAGTGCAGTGGCCTGGGTTCAATTCTCTGCTTGCTGTGCCGGCCCTGCCCCCAGGGTGCACTGAGACTGGGCGTGGTGGTACGTGTGTGTAATCCCAGCACTTGGGAGGCTGAAAACAGGAGAATCACTATAAATCCAGTCTATGTAGTGGGACCCTTTACACCCTGTCCTAAATTCATAAAAAAATAAAAAACAAAAAATATATCAGAATACACAGTTAAACCAAGATAGCAAGAGCTTCATTCTAATAGTCACACAAGTTCATGTTAATTAGTAATCTCAAACATAATGAAGTTTGGTAGGTAACTTGTTATAGCTTTGTCACCTCATTTTGACTTTAGTATTTACTAAATAATATAATACATCACTTAAAAACTACTTAAAACAATTTGCTGTTGTTCTCTTTTTGAGACAGGGTCTCGCTATGCAGTTCAGGTTGGCCTTGAGCTCACTTTTGTAGCCCAGGTTGTTCTTGAACTCGCACCTATCCTCCTGCCTCAGCCTCCTGAGTGTTAGGATTACATGCATGTACCACCACACCAGGCTGCTAGTACATTTCTTAATTTTGATATTTGTGTTCATTAATAGGTAAAGGTTTTATTTCCTTTTGCAATCACTGTGTTATACTTTTACTTCTCTTGTCCCATCTTCCCAGTGTTGTTTTATCACAACTTTTTATTAATTTGGGGCTGGGAGAATGCTTGCTCAGCAAGCACCAAGCTCTGGATTTAGTCAATAGTGCTGCATCAAAAAACAAATAATTAAATCATTACCCAGTGTTTACATTAACTATATAAATGTTATTTCCTAAGAGTTCAAGTTCAGGCTGGCCTTGAGATCACTTTTGTAGCCTAGGCTGGTCTCAAGTGATTTACTTGTATTTCATTTTCTTTCTTGTGTATTTTGTTTTTGTTGTGTTCTGCTGGTAATGATCCTTTTTTTTGTCCTGCTTATCTCCCTGGAAGGGCCAGTTCTCTTTCTCTTTCTCTTCATCTTTCTACTGGACAGCTGTTCTATAGTGGTGCATCCCAGCTTGTTTTCTTACATATTGAGCAGTCTCATTCCTAGACACCAAATAATTCCTTTTCTATGTTTATTTCCTACTTTCCTGAAGGACGTCTTCCAGTAACTTCCTGAGAGTGTTGTCATGAAGAACTTTTTTTTTTTTGAGACTTTACTTGAAAAGAGATATCTTTAGTTTCTGCTATTGCTTGATTAATAATATGTATTTAGAATCTTGGTTGAAAACCGTTTTCTCTTAAAAATATTTAAGTCCTTTTTCATTTTAACTTTCCATGTTAAAAAATAGGTGGTGGGAAGTATGCGAAGTATGCTATTTCTTTTTTCTTTTCTTTTCTTTTTTTTCTTCAGAACTGCGAATTGAACTCAGGCCCTTGCCAGGCAAGAGCTTATTCTATTGAGCTATCTCCTCAGCCCCAAAGTTTTTTGTTTTGTTTTTTTCAGTACTGGGGATTGAACTCAGAACCTTGTGCTTGCCAAGCAAGCGCCTATTCTACTGAGCTATCTTCCTGGCCCCTAAAAATAGATGGTTGGAAGCATGCTATTTCTAATTCTCTTTTGTGACCAACTTCTTCACTCTGGCAGATTTTAAGATCTTCCTGTTATTCCTGCTGCTCTGACCTTTTATGGTAACTTACACAGTAGGAGTTTTTAGCTCAAGCTGGATACTGGATGTATTTCCCCTTTATTCATATTTTATAATTAAATATTAAATGTCTTTGATTTTTTTTTATTGTTCCTTTCTTTGTCATTGAAGGTGAAATAGTTCCAATCATTCTTTCATTTTTATTTATTACTTTATTTATTTATTTGGTACAGGGTCTCACTATGCATCTCAGACTTGTAGTGATGCTCCTGTCCGCTTCCCCAGCGCTAGAATTACAGTTGTGCACCACTACGCCCAGTTTCTGTGGCTGGTACTGCAACTGGGGCTCAGGGGCCAGCATGGCATGGGGTACTGGGGATCGAACCTGGGTCTTTGTGATTTCCAGGCAGGCACTTAGACCACTGAGCTATCTCCCTAGCCCTTTTATTTTTAATTTTAGAAATTCTGAATTTTATGTTTATGCAATCAGATTTTTCAGTTGTAAAGTCTTGTTAATAAGTATGATCTTTTAAAAATCCTTTGTATTTCAGTGATTTGATATTTTATTTCTCTGAAATTAGATATATTCTAGCTTTTATATTTTCCTTTTATTTTTTATGTAGCTACCTGGCTAGAAGTGGTAATATACACTTGTAATCCCAAAACTCTGGGAAGCTAAGGCAGGAAAATTCACTAAGTTCAAACTCAGTCTAGGTAATTTGGCAAGCAAGCAAGATTTTGTTTCAAAATTTAAAATTATCCCATTGTAAAGGCCCTGCAGAGGCCAGGGAGATAGCTCAGGGGCACAAGTGTCTGCCTGGCAAGTGCAAGGTCCTGAGTTCAATCCCTGGTTCTGCAAAAAAAGAAAAAAATAAAAAGGCCCTGCATTCAATCTCCACTACAAACATAATAGTAGCAACTCATTTTTTCTAGTTCCTTTTTCTGTTGGTTAGTTGGTTTTGATTTCTGCTGTATGTGTTGTTGGAGACTTCTTTAAAGTTTCTGTGGATCACATACTGTCTAATTGCAATAGACTCAAAACATTCTGAGAGTACTGGGCAGATATTGTAGAAGGGTAATTAAACAGCAAGATGAATATTTTATTTTATGCTTTTGTCTTTTTGGATGTTTTATTATCAGAAATTTTGTGTCAGTATCTAAAGGCCTCTTGTATAGGACTGCATAGTTTTTTCAGAGAAAGTCTCCGTTTCTTCCATGGCATTAGGTAAATTCTTAACTGCTGCCTTTTAAAATGTGGAATGAAGTGGCCTGCAGTGAAAAGCGTTGCAGGATAATACTTAAGTGTGGAGACTTCCACCTAAAATCCTCCCTTTTTGGCTGGCTTCACATAGGTCCTGGGGTCCCTGCATTGTGAGCCCTTTTCATTCACTTTTTCTAGAGAATAACTTATGACTTCTATAGATATTGGAGATGGCTAGACATCTAACTGCTCCTGTAGACTGTCATCTCATCACCTTTTGTCGTGTTGCAGCCTCCAGCTTCTAAGAATTTCTGTGCCTTTGTGTGAGGCCACGCTGCTTGGCTTTTATTAGTATTATCTGTAGATAATTATTTTTAAATTTATACCACTGTTACATCGATCACTAAGAATCTAAGTAAATTCCTATTAAATTCATCATATTTAACTGGAATCTTATGTGAAATTGTGTAGCCCTAAAATATCATTAATTGTTCATTTTCATTTATCCCTCATGCAGAGCTTGCAGAGCTGCCTTTGATACGTTTAGACTTCTCCTGCAATAAAATCACAGCAATTCCTGTTTGTTACCGGAACCTCAGGCACCTGCAAGTGATCACCCTAGATAATAACCCACTCCAGTCACCTCCTGCACAGGTAAAACACAGTGCAAACAGTTTGTGGGATTTTTTTATTAATTTTTTTTTAGACAAAGGATGAAGTGTAATAATGTACATTTATCTTTCTGTTGTAAATTAAGTTCTTTTAAAATTATTTCACATAGAAGCCTTGAATAAATGGGTAGAAGTTGGGTAATGAGTGCCCCAGAAGTGTATTTCTTTCACTAATATGTCATTTTTTAATTTGAGGAATTCTGAAATTGTTTTTGTAATAAAATTTGAGCCAGGTGTGGCAGCACATGTGTCAATATCTAAAGGATCACTAGTTTGAGGCTAGTTTGGGCAACTCAGTGAGACTCTGTCTCAAAATAAAATTTATTTACTTTGAGCAGATGTAACTTGAGTAGAGTACTAGATTAAATCACCAGTTTCAAGAAAGAAAAAAAAAAGAATTTCTTTAATTTTCTTCTAGTAAAAATTGAATATGAAAACCATGAAGGCTAAAGACAAATTAGTGCTTTTGTGTGTGTGTGCATGCATATGGGATTGAACTCAGGACTTTGAACTTGCCAGGCAAGCATTTATTTGAGAAGGACTTGCTGCCTTAAGAGTGAGTCTGGGGATTAAACCATCATCCCCTGTACCTGACTGGATTGCCTGCACAGGCGCTTGAACCACTGAGCTAACCCTCAAGCCCTAGTAGTGCATTCTTGTTGCCATTGTTTTTGTACTTTAATAAATGCTTTATTTAGCCAGTTTATTCATTTGACAGTAATGATACTAATACAGTAATAATTATAAAGTAGGCTTACATACAGATCCTAGACATCTACAGTCCTGTGAAATGTTTACCAACCCATAATATTCTCTGTAGCTATTTTTAATTTTTTTAATTTTTAATTTTATTTTATTTTTGTGGAACCGGGGATTGAACTCAGGACCTTGCACTTGCCAGGCAGGCATTTGTGCCCCTGAGCTATCTCCCTGGCACCAGTAGCTATTTTTTAAATTGTGCAATTTATTGATGATTTTATCCAAGCCTGTTGTAGTCTTTATCTGTAAAAGTGACATTTAAACTTCATCATTTTATTTGTATTTATTTTTTAAAATGTTTTATTTTATGTTATTTTTATTACAGGGTCTACAAGATTTCACTGCATAGGTCAGACTCCTAGTGATTCTCCTGTTTTCAACCTCCCAAACACTGGGATTACGGGCACACAGCACCACACCTAGTCTCAGTCACCGCCTCCGTGTGCCCGAGGTGCAGTCCCTGGGCCTGTGTAAGCAGACATTTTAGGCTGCTGAGCTATCTGGCCAGCCCCAAACTTTATCATTTTAAAGAATTCATTTAGGCTTATGTGACAGATAGTAACTATATATATATATGTGTAACTTTGTTGTCATTTCTTTCTCCTCTGGAAAGCAGGTTCAAAAGCATATATAACACAGTTGCTAGATTTCTAAAATCAAAAGTTGTCAGCATAATGTATGGGAGAGAAATTTTTAAATTCCTGAGTATGCATAATACAGTAAATATACTTGTTGTTCTAACAGTGTTGGTAACATAGATTGTTTCTTTTTTTTTATTAGCTTGTTTCTATGTTACTAAAACTTCATAGTTCAAAAAAAAAACTTAAAAAAAAAGTAAAAAAAAAACCTTAATAGTGACAAGAAAAAAAAAAAGAGTGAGCCTAGGTCTGAAGGCTCTTCTGGTGCAAAAATATATTTAATAGCTAAATGCCTAAAATAGCACTGAACCAAATTTTATATATACAGATTGTGTGTGTGTGTGTGTGTGTGTGTGTGTGTATTTTGGGTGGAGGTAAGAATACTGAGGAATTGAGCCCAGGGCTCTCTACTACTAGTGAGCTACATCCCAAATCCTTTGTTAGAATTTTAATTTTGAGACAGAGTACTGCTAAATTGTCCAACTGGGACTTGAGCTCTCAGAGTGCTGGCATTACTGGTATGTGTCACTGCACCTGGCTATATTTAATGTTGTTAGCATTATATTAACATTATACATTTAGACTTCTGGGATAGTGACAAAAACATGTATCTATATAACTTTGTTTTCATTTCCTGCTCTTCACCTATAGAAAGATTAAAAGTAATGTATGTATGTATATATGTATAAGATTTCTGAAATCAGTAGTTGTCAGGACCAGCCAGATAGCTGGACTGAAGGGCCTGCCTAGGCAGAGTGCAGAGACCTGGGTTTGATCCCTGGTGTGACTGCTGATCCCAGTGACTGCTGATCCCAGTGACTGCTGATCCCACCCCCAGGGCATGCTGAGAGGGTGATTAAGACTGGGCGTTGTGGCATGTCCCTATAATCCCAGTGCTTGGGAGGCTAAAAACAGGAGGATCACTGTGAGTTGGATCTGTGTAGTGAGATCCTGTAGTCCCTGCACTAAATACATTTTTTTAAAAAAAAGTTACGTAGTCCCAATTTATGTTATATAAAAAGCTGACTATAATTTATATAAAAAAAGAGTATGTGTGTTTCCAGTAATCATTTGGTTGCATTTTTATGCCGTTTTATGTAGATATGCATAAAAGGGAAAATCCACATATTTAAATACCTGAACATGCAAGCTTGTAAGATTGCTCCAGACCTGCCGGATTATGATAGGAGACCATTGGGCTTTGGCTCCTGGTACGTGTGTTCTACACTTTTGGTCTATCATTTTTCTTCACACACAGCATTAAATATGCTGGGCCCTTAAGTTTGCCTGAATTATTGCCTGAAGAGAAATAATTTGCTTTAACATGTTACTTTCTGAATGCCTGTATTAAATGTAAAATCAGTTTCATAGATCTGGCAAAGTGCAGTTCCAGTGTAGGTTTCTCAGCTTTGGAACTATTGATATATTTTTAGATCAGGTCATTATTATTGTGCAGGGCAATCCTCTGCTAAGTTCAGCAGTATCCCTGGTTCTATCCACAGTGTGCCTTGGGCACCCTCCCCACGTGACAAATTAAAATTTCTCTGGACATTGCCAATGTTCTCTGGTGAGGAGCCAGTTGAAATCTATTAGTCTTAATATCTTGAGTACTAACTTCAGTTCTACTAACAAATTTATGAGTAGGAACTTGGTTCAGCCTTGACAACCCAGCAAGATCCTTTCTCTGATATGTATTGCACTGGAAGCTGTGTGGAGAGCATCCCTGGATTAAATATCTGTGGTATATCCTGAAACAATTCCTCTTGAATAACAGAGGATAACAGTGTATATAATAATTTTTTCAGCTCCTCAAGTATCAGTGAATGGGACTGGTTAGATAGCTTAGTGATCTGAAGCGCCTGCTTAGGCAACTGCAGGGATTGTGGTTCGATCCCCTGTACCACATGCTGCACTAGCCCCACCCCAGGGCAGGCTGACCCAGCCATAACATGAATAAAGTTTTTAAAAAAAGTATCAGTGAATGATGTATTGTACCTTCAGATGTTTCTTAACAAAGGTGTAGATCAGTAGAACTGCACAGTAGTTAGCTGTTCATTGATTTGTCATGCTGGGATGGAACCAGGGGACGTTGGTTTTGGTTCCCTGTACTATCTGTCAGTTCATTTAACTTCCAAATTTCACTTTCTTCCGTATGATATGTTTACTATTTTTATTTTAGCATTTGTTCTGAGGATCAGATGGCCTGTGTCCAAAAGAATTTAGCATACCAGAAAGCCCTATATAAACATTAGGCATAATAATTAGGCCAGGACCAATTTAGAGAGAATCTAGCCTTGCAAAACAACAAAATTTAATAATCTTTTTCAATCTTTACCTGTAACTTTCTATTTTTATGTAACATAAAATGACAAAATTTTCCACAAATCATTTCATAAAGAGTTCAGATTTTTTAATTCATTTCCACATGGAAGTGTTTCCAACTCCTGTAGTAAGTTGTGCTATTGTGATAATCTTTATTTTACAGTGGCAGTATTTTTAATTATTGATTTATAGGACCAATGCTTTTTGCTGATTTTAAGCAGCTTTATGTTACAGACTAACTACATTTATTTACGGTGATGTGGCCGTGAAACTGAGGAGAGACTAAGGCATTGATAGGAAAAGTCCTGCCTCTGTAACCCCACCAGTGGAATGAATTCTCCCCAACAAGCCCGAGTTCCTGAAAGCAGTCACCATGCTTTATTCATACGTATGTTCTTAGCATCCAGAACACTATGTGGCATTCAATAAATGTTTGATGAACTAAATGAAAATGAAATATACTTCATGGCTTGTAATGCTCTGTCACTATGTGTGGTGCTCATACACCTATAATCTCAGCACTCAGGAGACTGAGCCAAGAGGATTGCATGTTCAAATCCAACATGGGCTAAATAGTTCAAGGCTAGCCTGGCCTACCCAATCAGAACTTGTCTCAAAAAATAAAAAAATAAAAAGTTGTGACTACCAGTTTGTATTCAGATAAATAATACCTACAGTTTAATGATGAAGAAATAAACCACATGTGGATGCCCATGTCTGTAATCCCAGCACTCAAGGTTGAGGCAGGAGGATTGCAAGTTTGAGCCCAGATCAAAATTTTAAAAAAGAATAATGAAGAGGGGTTGGGGATATAACTCAGTGCAAAGCCCTGGGTTAAGACACAAACACACAGTCACATATACATGAGCGTGTGTGTGCGCGCGCACGCACACACACACACACACACAGAGCGCCTATTGAAAAGTGAACAAGACTTGAACAGACCTCTTGACAAAGAGAGATATAAATGGACAGTAAACACACAGAAAAGTAGTCAATGTTATTGGTCATTATAGGAAATCAATGCAAATGAGGTCACTGGATGTCAGTACACATCTCCTAGAATGATGAAAATTAAAACTGACTCCAATTATTGGTGAGGATGTGGCATCAACCAGTGTTCTCATACATTGCTTAAAGCAGGATATGTCCACTGAAATAGTGCTTCTCTGGGGTTTTGTAACAGTTCTGTTGAGATAATTTACAAAAAAAAAAAAAATTTACCTCTTTCAAAACAAAAAATTTACCGCTTTCGAGTGTACACTTCATTTAGTTTTGGCAAGTTAATAGTTACTAAGAAAACACCAGTACAGCCAAAAAAGGTAACAGTTCCACTACCTGCACGTCCCCTCTACCTCATTATCAAGATACACTGATATGCTTTATGACAATAGAATTTTGCCTTTCTAGAACTTCATCTAAACTGAATCAGAGTATGAAACATATTTAGTCTGACTTCTTTTGCTTAGAAAAAAAAATTTTTTTCAGTTAAGCAAAATATTTTTGAGAGGCATTAATGTTGCATTTTAAAAATGAGCAATAATATCGGTCAACTCATAAACCATCTTCATTTTTTGACATGTTTTTAAAATTGGAAGTTTTTTTTAGCAAAACTGAAAACCCATAAAATTGTTTCAAAAAATAAATAATTTTAAAATGAGCAATGGATTTAAGCATTTTATTTATTTTTTATTTTTTTGGTGGGACCGGGATTCGAACTCATGACCTTGCCAGGCAGGCACTTGTGCCACAGAGCTATCTCCCCAGCTCCTATTTTTAACAAATAAATTAAATGAATGACCAATAAGCACCAAGGAGAACCTGAATACATTGCTGGTAGGAAGACAGAATGATGTAACTACTTTGAAAACAAGTTGCTAACTTTTTTTAGTTAAAACTACACTTACCATATAAACCATTTATTTTACTCCAAGTTATTTGCTTAACGAATAATGAAAGCAAAGTCTTACAAAGATTTATTCACTAACATTCTTGGCACTTTTATTCATATCAGCCAAAAACTAAAAACAACTGTCTATCAATAGAAAATAGATTTTTAAAATTGCATACTCATTAAATGGAATGTTACTTGGCAATAAGGGATATAAAAATACAGTGAATCTTACTGACCTGTTGCTGATGCTCCTCAAAAAAGCGACAAAAAGTATGTGATTCCATTATTCTGAATTCTAGAATAAGCAAAACAAATTTATTCATTTTCTATTGCTGTCGTAAGAAATTACCACAAACATAGGTGCTTAAACAGTGCAGTTTTTTTTGGGGCCGGCGAGATGATTCAGTGGTCTAAAGCGCCTGCTTAGGAGGGCTCAGGCAACTGCGGGGACTGCAGTTCGATCCCTGGCACCACATGCTGCGCCAGCGCCACCACCAGGGCAGGCTGAGCCAGCCACAAAATGAATAAATAAATAAACAAACAAACACAACAAGCAAACAAATAAATAAATAAATAATTAAAAAAAAAAAAAACGTGCAGTTTTTGCTCCGATTCTATAGGGTGGAAATTGAGCTATGTCATTGAGCTAATTCATGGTGCCCGAGAGGGCTGGCCCTCTCTGGGCCCTGGGTTGGATCCTCTCTTGCGTTTCTCAGCTTCAGAGGCTGTCTGCACTCCTTGGCTCCCAGAACCCATCCTCCATCCTCAAGCCAACATCGCATCACACTGCCCTGCTCTGCATCCCTCTTCCACATTTAAAGACACTTGCAAGCAGCACTCTGGAGGCTGAGGAAAAAGAACTGTGAGGTAGAGGCCGGAACACCAAAAACACGCACAAGGACCCTTCTAGTTAGGCTCACTCTAAAACCAAGATAATCTCTCTTTTTAGAAAGAAGTTTACCAACAACTTTATTCCCATCTACAACCTTAATTCCCTTTGTCATGTGAAATGCAAGTTCCAGAGATGAGGTTGTGACTGTTTTTAGGGACCATTGTTCAGCCTTCCACACTAATAATTTAAAAGAAAACAAGCAGGGATTTTTCCTGAGGAGCACACAGTGGCAGCACAAGGGGAAAGTGACTGGGAAGGAGAGGTGGGCAGGTACCTCCTGGTAAAGTAGAAATATCCTCATATGACAGAGTGTATGGATAGGGATGTAGTTATTTGTCACAATTGTACAACTAAGATCTATGCACTTGAATGTATTCAAATTATAATAAAGGACTAAACACCATGTGAGTGTTTATTAGTAAAATACCTTTTATTTTACATGTTAAGATATCAGACTTTAAAGTTGCTTCTCGTCCCTTTGGCTAAGATCAAGGGAAGATATCAAGCTTTCCAGTAAAAACTGGTTTCTTTCCGGCAGCCATGAAGAACTATACTCAGGTCGCCCCTATGGAGCCCTTGATTCAGGTTTCAATAGTGTGGACAGTGGCGACAAGCGGTGGTCGGGGAATGAGGTGAGTGTCTCTTCTATATGCTGAACTCCTGATTAAGAGAAAAGAACATGGTGAAAGGGGACAGCCTCTTGGGTTTGATTTCTTAGGGCATAAAATACAGGAAAGTCAAGGCAGGAATAAAAATCTCGTGCCCTTCGCTCAAAAATTCTAGGACTAATTATATAGCTCAGTGGTAGTGTTCACCAAACCCCAGATTCCACTCCCAGTACCACACACACAAAACGTATTTACCATCCTTTTACCATGTGTATTCTATATGCTTATTATTTGTTTGTTTCGAGTAGTCGTATATCCTGGAAAGCAAACAGGAACTGTTAGTTAAAACTGAGCCCTATAGTTTGAAGTTTGGGTAGTCTGAAGCAGAGATAAAAGGAATCCTGGAAGGCAAGAGACAATAGGATGCTAGGCTGATGGGTAGAGATGGCTGCTGAGAATATCCACATTCTTGTGAGCAAAGAAAAGAAAAAAAACATCCACATGTCAAAATGAGGTTGCTCTTTGTTTTTGTTTAATTATTGAGCTGGGCAGGTTGGCACATGCCTATAATCCCAGCACCCTGAGATGCTGAGGCAGGAAGAAAACTGAGTTCAAGGCCAGCCTAGACTATGTAGTGAGACTCTTTGTCTCAAAAGAAAAAAAATTACTACCATTATGTTTTCTGCTTTTTAAAATCTGCTAAGCCTTAAATTGGATTAAATGGTTAGATAAGCTTTTTTATTAGCAGGACTGGTAATAATCCAGTTTATAACATTGTTTTATTAGGAGTCCAAAGCAAATTAAATGTAAATCAACCTATTTGTAATTTGTTTTTTGTTTATTCGTTTGTTTTTTTGTCTATTTAAGACAGGTCTCGCTGTGTAGTTCAGGCTGGCCTTGAGCTCACTTTTGTAGCCCAGGCTGGTCTCAAACTCACACCGATCCTCCTGCCTCAGCCTCCCAAGTGCTGGGATTTCTGGCATGCACCACCACACCTGGCCCTATTTGTAATTTGTAATTGCTTATATACATCTCTGAGTGACTGCATCTGTAGAGATAAGTACATAGATCACAAATCTGTGTATATATTTATAAAGTAAAGAATGCTCTTATTCTCATGGTTGACTGATAGAATAGCTGTAGCTATTCTTTAGACTATGAAGAGAAAGCCAATACCAAGAGAATTGGAACTGTTTAGTTGTAACAAACGGTGGAGGTAAACAGAATAATGATAACATCTAATCTTTTTAATTTTCTATTTAATCATTTTAACCATTTTTGGGGGAGTTGCAATACTGTTCTTTTATTAATTCATGCTTATTCTACAGAGTGAATTTTAACCATTTTTAAACATTTATTTCCGGGTGTAATGGTACGTGCCTGTAATACTAGTACTCCAGAGACTGAGACAGGAGGATGCCTCCAGAGAAAAAAGTCCATTCCACTTACATTCAGTGCATTCACATTCTGTTGTCTATCCATCTTTGCTGCTCACTTCTAAAAAAAATTAATTTTGATGGTCTGGGAAAGTAGCTCAGTGGTAAGACTTCTTGTCCAGCATATGTGAGACACTGGGTTTAATCCCAGGACCCAAAGCCAAAAATGTCTTTGCTGTTTCTTCCAAAATGTTGATTTTAACTTGCTTATGTTATGCCCATATTGGCCAAAATTGGAGGTAAATTTTTTTGTGTTTCTACTTTTTTTAAGCCTACAGATGAATTTTCAGATTTGCCTCTTCGGGTAGCTGAAATTACTAAAGAACAAAGACTACGAAGAGAAAGCCAATACCAAGAGAATCGGAACTGTTCAGTTGTAACAAATGGTGGAGGTAAACAGAATAATGACAACATCTAATCTTCTTTATTTTCTATTTTTTTTAAGCAGTCTTTCCACATCCACTCTTTTGTTTAGTATCTGTAGCTTTTTCACTGCTCTTTTCAAGACTTCATATAATGACAAGAAAAAATTGTTTTCTTCAGGGATGAGACTTCCATTTCTCTGTTTTCAGGTTTGCAGTGAAAAATGTGTGTCTTTCATTCTTATTTTGGAATAAAACTTAGTAGAGACAGTACCATTCTCCCCTTTTTTAAGCTATGATTTACTCTCTAGCAGGAATTCGGTGTGTTGCTTAAGACACACCTTTTAGATATGTGCTTTTCAGTATGGTAGCCACTAGTCAGTCACTTGTTGTGAGTGAACACTTGAAATGTTTTCTTGCCAGGCAGGTGGTTGAACTTGTAGCCTAGTGTGAAATTTCGGAGTCAAGCCCCAGTAATATAAAACAACCCACCACCCCACCCCTCATGAAAAATGAAGAGGTTTTGTTTTGTTTTTGAGACAGAGTCTTGCTAAGTTGCGCAGTCCAGACTTAAGTCATTAAGTCAGTGGTACAGCATGTCTGTAATCCTAGTACTCAGGAAGCTGAGGCAGGAGGATTACCTTGAATTTGAGGCCAGCCTAAACTAATTCTGTGACCCTATCTCAAAAGTTTTTTCCTGAATTGAGATGTGCTATAAGTATAAAACATACATAAGACTTTGAAGACTTCATAAGAAAAAAAACATAAAATAATATATTAGTTATGTGTTGAAATGATAACACTTAGATATACTAGGCAACATAAAAAATATTATTAGTCAAGCACAATGGCTTATGCATCTAATCTCAACATTCTAAGATGCTAAAGCAGGATAATCACAAGTTCAAAGCCAGCCTGAGCAATAATGACTTAAGTCTGGACTGGGCAACTTAGCAAGACTCTGTCTCAAAAA
>PVKN010017009.1:0-17566 GCA_004027915.1 Capromys pilorides | reverse complement strand
CCAAAGTGTGTTATTTCGAACATCCTATACGAAGCTTTAGGCAAGAGATTTCAGTGTTATTTTGAAACGCTTTAGGAATTAATTACTTACAGGTTTGAAAGGAATTTCGCTTCTTCTTTTCTCCACGCTAAGTGTGGCCTATGTCCCCCTCCACGTGAGCACATCTGTCTCTCTTTCCTCGGCAGACTACATCCGCAACTGCATCATCGGGAAAGGGGGCAGTTACAAGGGCACCGTCTCAGTCACCAAGAGCGGCATCAAGTGCCAGCCCTGGAGCTCCATGATCCCCCATGAGCACAGGTAAGGCCGGGGCCAAGCAGAGGGGCGCAGCCCCTCCTTGTGGGTGACGTCCTTGCAGCAGTCCTCCCCTAATCCTGCAGCCCTGTGTTGTTGAGTTGCATGAGACCAAGGCTTATGTGAACTTATGCCCAAAAAGAACAAAAAGCAAACAAACGCATCCTGTCCTGATAGCAGTGTGTCTCAGCACCTCAACTCGTAGATGTAGATGTTTGTGAGCAAAGAATGGAATCCCTGTTTTGGGATTAGAGAGGCCGATCTTCTTTTTGCCCTTTAGGAAGGCCTAGAGGCTGTCTAATGCACGGGAGGCAGGTTAGACTCTGACCTGAGAGGCTGTGAGGTTTTCCAACCTTGGTTGGTAGCGTCTTAAATCACTCACAGCAGGCCCTTCAGGTCCTGCCCCACCGAGGGGCCACAGACCAATTAGGACAGAAGCGTGGGTGGAAGATGGAACCACCTTGATTTCAGGCTTTCCCATGATTCCCAAGTGTAGCCAGAGTGGAGCAGCAGAGAAAGACTCAAGCCTCAGACTCGCACATTCTCATTTCACCTGTGTTCTGAAGATGAGAGCAAACTCATGCGTGGGAGGCCAAGTGTCTCCACCCCAGAGGAGCACGTGTACTGTGGCAGGCGAATCACATTTCAAGGCCTGTGCACATCTCATTTATAGGCTCCCTGGTTGTGAACTGTAATCATCATGGGAGAAAAAAAAACCATCTCATACCTAGTAGGGAATTAAAAAAATAAACATCTAGTATCTAGTAGGGAACTAAATAAGTAGTTTTTCATGGGAGCTATCATGGTTACTAATAGTTCTCCCCTGGTCAGTAAACGGACTAGAAGATTTAGCTTGCCATATGCTAGTAACTTGTGGGCAAGTTTAGTTGTCTATCTCACGGCATTCTCAGATGAGTGCCTAGGGGGTACTTAACATTCCATGGTCAAACTGCAGCATACGGAACCGCAGTACTTTGCAGGGTACTAGACAAGGAGGTAGTGAGTGGCGAGGCTGGAGGACAGGGTTCACCCGTGTGCCTCTGTGACTGGCGCTCTGACCAACCCTGAGGCATGAGCCCTGTGGCCCACCAGTAGAGCAGAGTGTGGGACACTTATCCGCTAGTAGTTATGATCTTGCTTGATGAGAATTTTTAAATTAAATTTTACTTTCTCTCAAAAAAAATCATCATTTTACGACATGCTTGATTGTGCTTTAGTAAATAGAGATGAATTAACTGACTCACATACAGAGAAAAAACTAGCTGTTCCAAGCTGAGGCTGAATCTGTGATCTTGGCTCAACCACTAAGCAGCTAGCTGATCATTTCAGTAACAGAAAGTAACCGTTCCCAAATTAGTTGCTAACAGCCATACAGGAATAACTCTGTAGCACGGCAGGGCTTTGTGTCACAGTGCAAACCCAGTGGTTTGCCTTTCTGCATTTTCTTAAGGCTCTACATAATAAAGATATTTTATTTAAATAGATAGATCAACATTTTTAAAAAGAACTGAATATGTGTACTGCTATATTTTTCAAACTTAGCATTCGAAATCAATCTTTGTTTCAGAGTCTTATTTCAACCCAAACTCTCTGAGATTGTGACTGCCTGCTAGATGAGCAAGGGTGAAACAGATCTTCCTGGGAACTTTTTTCCTAACCCAACCACTATTTTACCAAAAAACATTCCCATGTGGCATAGAGGTCTATGGGTGAGAGAGTTGTACAGCGTTAATCAGCTACTTCACTGGCATTCAACTGAGATTGACAGTTTTCTTCAATTAGCAGCTTATTAGAATATCTTCATGATAACTTCACACTTTTAAGTGAAGTGTTAATTAAAGGTTATTTTTATGGGAAATGGAAAAAAAGAAATATACTTCTCTTTGGAGGACTGATTTACTGTTGACTCCCTCAGCTGAAAAATTTTACAAGTGGCTTAATGGAAAGATGATGATAGATGATGAAATTAGTATGGAAGATAAACCAGAAAACCAGGGACACGATATCTACATCTATATCCTTCATTAGCCGCCCAGGGTTCATTAATAAAGCAGATGACAGAGCAGATCAAGTTTCCTATGAGCACAGTTTATATTAAAAGAAAGGCAGGCTAGCATGTAGAAGTTTATGTTTCAAAGTATATTTGGATGATGCCCAGGTGGGAATATTTCTTCACTTACCTCTCTTAAAGCCTTGCTAACAGTAAGGACAGACAACTAAAAATAGTAAGTGTGGGAATAAAAGGTCCATCCAGAGCCCGCTGCCTGGCCCGCCTTGTATGTGCTCGGCTCTTGTAAATATCTGTCAGCTGAACACTGGCGCAAGGAGACAGCAGGAGGGCGGTGTCCTGTGGCCAGGGTGGCATGCAAAGAAAGTCAGGAGGACCACTGCTGGAGACACAAGAAAGTCAGCTAGCTGGGGTGAAGTTCAAACCCACCAGAGAGTGAAGAGGTGGTCCTGACTGAGCTTTCGTGTCACCCTCTGTGAGAGGAATCCACAGAGTCCACACAGAACTGTGGGAAAAACCCATGGTTCCTGTCCATTTTCTTCACTCCAGGGGAACACTTTGTCCAGGGGCCTTTATCTAGACTTCATTTCAACTTTATGTCTTTCCTTCCTGACTGTACGTTTCCTGCGAAGCTATTGCCTGACCTATTCACTACCTCTCCACAGCTTCTATTTGGCTTTCCAAACCAACAGGAAAGGTATCTGTGTGTTTCCCTCTCTCTTTCCCTTTTTCTCCCTCTCACTCCCTCCTCTCTTGACAAAAAATTCCTCCTTAAAACTGTAGATAGGGAATATGTGTTTATTGTGTTGAACATGTGCTAGAAACACTATTTGGTTCAAGTAAACTTAATATAAGAACATGACTGAAAAAAGGAAATTAATTGTAATCTTGCTCATTCCATTCATCTTTTAAGAGAAGAAATTAAAGCTCAGTGAATAAATGACCTAAAGACCTACCCATCAGACCAGCGTGCGGGAGACAACAGCACATCTCGTGATTAACAACAGTGTGCTCTTGTCGCCCCACTCTGCTCACAGTACAGAGTTACACTAGAATTTTCCTAGGTGAACTTGACGAACGCAGTAATATCATGGAAACAGACAACGAAGTTTGGTTTTGACTATGTCAGTAAAATAAGTACTTTTGTATAAACATACTGTAAAAATTATGACAAGTGTTGAAAACAGAAGAAAAAAATGTGAGGCAGAGTCACAAGCGGAAGCTCCGCTAAAGTGTTCTGAAATTATGGGATTAAAATTAGCAAAACTATAGGACTTCCTTCATTTTGAAAAGCAATTCCTGCTAGAAATTGCTAAATTATGGCCAGTTTTAATTACATAGTTACTCTTCTAAGTCATTCACCTAGTGTTTTATTTTCATTTCTGCTTATGTAAAACGATAGTAATATAAGATTTTAAACTCTTTATCAAAGACGCCCTGGAGTCACAGAATGTTTATAGCACTTAATTCATCTTTTCACCAAGGTTTGGTTGTTAATCAGCTTCTCAGCCCAGGTCATTGCTAGCTGGCCCATCCCTCCTGTCTCCTGAGGACAACTGTCTGGAGATTTCTCATGCCTGAGTGAAGGGATTTCAGTACAGAATGTGGCTTGGTCCCTGAGGGACCTCTCTAGTCAATCTGTGTACTAATTTTAACAAAAATTCAAATTCTTCTTTCTCCTTTTATGGTTGACATACAACATCTGTATGTATTTATGACGTACAGTGGGATGCCTTGGTGTGTGTATAGACCAGTTCATGACCAGTGTAGGGTAATTAGTGTGTCCATTTATAACTCGAAGTTTCACTGGACAGTGAACATGCTTGGTTTACACTTCCCAAAAGACAAAATCCTTGGACTTCATGTACATTCAGAAGTAGAAATAAAGCTTTGTAGCAAAAACTCAACAAAATATTGAAAATGTGACATTCCTCAAAATGCTTTATACTGGTACTACCTATAGCTATATATTACTTTTTTTTTTTTTTTGTCTTTTTGAGGCAAGGTCTCACTATGCAGTTTAGGCTGGCCTTGAGCTCACTTCTGTAGCCCAGGCTGGTCTTGAACTCACACTGATCCTCCTGCCTCAGCCTTCTAAGTGCTGGGATTACAGGTGTGCGCCACCATGCCCGGCTTAGTTATATATTACTTTTAAAAATGATTTTTGATTGTAGTCTAGAAGGAAAATGTGGCAATATTGAGTCCAAGTTCATAAACAGTATAAAACTATCAAAAGTTTCTGGCCTTTTCCAACGTGTTAGAATATTTTACGCTAGTAACAAAATGACCACGAGGCCATCACAAGTTTTACATGAGGCAATAAATCCAAGTTACCAAACCCAATGGCTTGCTGTTGTGGGTTAAGACCAGAAGCCCAAGCCTCCAGGAGAGTCAATATTTTCAAAGATTTTTCTAATAAAGAAATGAGTAATTGTATGCTGAATATGTCTGAGCAGGGAATGCAGCGTAGAACATGCTTAGACATAGCTAACACCTAAGTAAGTACATATTTTATCATCTTTTTTAACCTCTCCAAGCACCCATTCAAACTATCAGATGTTAGAAGTTCTGGGCTTATTCCTTATACAGGTAAGCTACCAGGCAGGAAGACGCCCAAATATTTTTAGGGGTCTCTGGCTAGAAAGCGTTGAAATTGATGTCTAGGTTTAAGTTGGCTTCGGCTTCTTGGTTCATGTTCATTTATCCGTCCATTTCCCAAATGTTCAAGGGGAAAACTGAGACCATTCTCTATAAGAAAAGCGGTAAACGAATAGATAATGACCTTGAGTAAGCAGGGTGGTGTTATGATCTCAAAGTTAGCACTCTAATTTCTCCGGTTTTCCCTTAGGGACATTTGAGTGGAGCAGTGAGGCCATGATTTATACTATGCCAGTGACAACCCAGAGGTTAAAATTCTCAATGTGACATGGAATACAAAAGTTCAGCTAGATGAACCTTCAAAAACCTTCAAGTATTTTAAGAATGTGTAGACATGTCAAATTTAGGTTAAAATATAAGACTGTATAAGAGATAGTCTTAAGGGGTAGCTTTTGTCTCAACTTTCAAGAAGATTCAGCTCACTAATTAGTAAATTTAATAGGCCAAAAATGAAGTTGCATGCTCTTATACTGTAATGATTATCATTTTAAAACTAGCTTTTTGCCTTCGAGCTATCGGGGTAAAGACCTACAGGAAAACTACTGTCGAAACCCTCGCGGGGAAGAAGGGGGACCCTGGTGTTTCACAAGCAATCCCGAGGTACGCCATGAAGTCTGTGACATTCCTCAGTGTTCAGAAGGTAAATGAACCTGACTGTGGGGGGCACCCATGTCCCGTGGGTAGAGCTGTGACATGCAGTGCAGGTGCGCAGACAGAAGTCAGGCGCCATAAACACACTGTCCACTCAAAAGCAACCGTGGAGAATTATTTGAGCACTCATGCTGATGTTTTGCAAACTCTCCAATGGCCACCAGATTAATGCAAGTCACGGAGCCAGTGTTCAATTTGGATTTCAAGGTCAGCCTGAAACACCCACTGTCACTACTGCCTTCAGCTCATGTACCTTGAAAGTTGCTCCCATAGATCACATAGAAAGAACTGAATGAAATTAGTGCTTTGTTGGAATGCTGGTTCTATACATCCAGCACCTACTGGGCATAACTCCAGTGGTGTCCCATGACCATGGCCTATGTATTCAGAAGAGAATAGGACCAAGGGTCACCTCAAGCTCAATACTCCCAGGAGGGTTTTGGTTCAAATGGGACCAGAAGCTAATCTGACACCCAGACAGGAAGCAAGTACCAAATAACTCCCTATCAGGGACCCAGGTTGTCTTGAGTGTGAGCACCCTGGTGCCCGCCGTGTTCACCCTCCTCCTCAGCATGTAGGGCTCTGTCTACTGTGGAGCCACCGATGGCTGATAGAGGAAAGATTTCCAGTGCTGCATGAGGGCTCACTTTTGACAGATATTCAGCTATTGAATGGCTAGCTTTTTTCAGCTCTGTCAAAAACTCTTAAAATTTGCCAAATCCAAATGTGGATTGAATTATTCTAGAGGTTTATTAAAATCTGAAACTACTTGGGGAGTGGAAGAAGCACTAGAATGCTATCCTATTTTTATATGAAGATATTTTACCTGTTTATGAACTAAATATTTTAGAGTATGTCATCCATGAGGAGCCATAACGGCCACGATACCCTAAGTGTCATGGAGAAGGTGAAGATGTTTTTGTTGTTAGCGACCTTTAAACCTTGACTCCGCGTGGTAGAGCCAGCTCCGCGTCTGTTTGTAAATTCTCACTTTCCGTTCCATGTCATATTCTGTTCCCTATAACTCTTTAATTGTTTTCTTTTCTTTTAAAAATAATAAACTTAACTATGATAACACCATGAACAAGTCTGTTTTGTATGACTAAGTCTGTGCTTAATATCTGGCTTACATTTGCACATGGAAGACAAAAGGCTACATTTTTAGGGGAGCCTCCAATTTCAGTTTTTCAACTCACTTTTGAAAATCTCTGCTAAGGAGTTCTGTTTATGGATTTTGCTTGAGATGGTTAGCAATATCCCAAGCAGCGAGTTTGGTTAAACTGTGTACAGCTTAGAATGCACATGAGTTGTTTCATCCCTGTGGGAATGGAATTTTCAACTCCTGACTAATACGAAGAACTCTTATTAAATGCAGTGCCATGGATGCAGACCCATGATGGAGGATAATGAAAGTGTAAGAAGAGAAGTAACTTAAGCACTTTTCTATTTAGTTGCCCTTATAACAGTGCAGTTCATAATAGTCTTTAATAACTTGAGGTCATGAGACCTCTCTTTGCAAAAGGCGCTGCACACTGCTGCTAGAGACCCACAGTGCTCCTGGTCACGGTACCGAGGGTCACCCGTGCATTCTCTCTGGAAGCAACTAGACATCTGATGAGGCCACAGAAGCCCTCACTCAGGAGACTGAGGATTTGTGAGACTATTCATCTTTTCAGTGTTGCTGAAATGACTGTGTGCATGGATAGTCCCAAGCAATCACCTTTAGCAGAATAAAATTAACACTGATAAAAAACAGATCCTGTTGATGACCAGATTTGAAACAAAAGTAGCTATTTCAGTTTGTAAACTCACATCTCCTATGGTGCCATGAGTGAAAAAAACTGCATAAATTTTCCTGCTTAGAATAATGAGAAAATAGTTCCCTGAATCCAAGTCATATTCCTACTTCGGTGTGGTTTTGATATTTTTCGCCCATCATTTTGGCTAGAGCCATACTTTGGACATTGGATCTGTGAGCAGTGTATTTGTTTAATTTCATTTGCTCTGGGACAGTGTTTTGCCCCTGCCTTGCTCTATGGCAGGGGCTGTGGGATGATTGCTTGAGGTTACTTGGCTAAAACCTGAGGCTCTGGCCAAGGGGCACAGGGTTGTCCTCACCCACCCAGACCTCTCCCCAGTGCCTGTTCCACAGCCCACACACTCCTTGCCTTCTTGATAGATTGGCTTGGCTTCCATCTGTCTTGCCTGGCTTTGAGCTGGGAACACTTAGAAGATTCTTTGAGTCCCAGAAGTTGGAAAAGTGAGTTCAAAATTTAATCTTCTAGAAGCAACTTCTAGGATTGACTTGATAGTTTAATTCAGTGGTAAAAGAAAAATTTCAGCTGGGTGCCTCCTAGGGAGACCAATGGACCTGCTGCATCATGGTCTCTCTTCTGACCCTCCAAGGAGGAAGCCTGTTCTTAGGAAGAGGAAGGCCGATCAGAAATGGAAAGGTTTAGAAAGCTGGGATCAGCAGTCCTTCCCAGAACTGTTTCCAGTCTGTCTTCACATGTGAATAGCATGTGTAACAGATCACCTAAGCATACAGGACAGAAAGGCAGTCTGAGCTGGTGGAAAGCCTTCTAGAGGATCAGAGACATGTTTGGTTTTTTTGAGTGTTCTTGCTTAGAATGATGAGAAAGATGCTCCCTGAATCCAAGTCACATTTTCTGTTTTAGGTAAGTCTCTTAAAATTCACAGAAACCTTGTTTTCTTTACAGTGCCAGTCAAGTGATATTGTATGTGCTAAAGTTGCAGAATAACCAGAAAATACACAGCTATCACATTTTAGCTTCCCAGTTTTACCATAGGCATGCTTAATTCCCACTCCAATAGCAACTTTCACTGCTTTTGGAGAGTTTTCTTGCTTATCTATATTTACCTTACCTTGTTAGGCTTTATCCACAGCCACATCTTTCTTCACTTTACTACAAGTATAACATACTAATTCATGCTGTTATAACATTTTATTGTGTTTTCCTCCTACATTTTATCCAGCTTTTCTTTTATTCCTCAAGGTTTAAGTAAAATGTGTTCTCTCCTGCAGTACCACTGTCCCCCAACCCTGAGAACTTTAGAATACGTTGCAATATCTACCAACTTGCCATCTAAAAGTAAGATGAAAGCGCTGGAGGATCAGCTTCTCCTGTGAGCTCCTTGCTAATTCCCAGGCCAGGACAGCTGATGCAAAAATCATACTTTCACCAGATGCGGAGATGGTGTCTATACATGCTGGTGTCTGCAGACACCTTGATCTACCACACGCATTCTGGAAAGAGGTCATCTTCTGGAATCCTCTTATTTCATTCCTACAGCTATTTCTTCTTAAGATGAATAAAAACCGATATGTCCAAAGAACTTTCATAACAGTACGGATAGTACTGTTTCTAGACGGTAGCTCTACTTACTTGTATTAGAAAGAGAGAGCCTATGGCAGGCTCCCTTACTCAAGTTTCTCTACTCGATGCTCTCTGATCTCCCTGTGCCATCTGAGAGTAGGGGCACATATTTGGACACTCCTTTTGTGTGAAGCCATTGTGATAAGTTCTTGTTCATTCAATACAAAGGGACAAATGACAGATAAATGCCACACTATGTTCATTGATAGTATCAAATCCTGCATGCTTTTTTAAAAAAGAACTGAATAAATCCCAACTCCATTCAAATGGAAGGTTGAAATGTGATGATACTCAGGCTGTGCTGGATTTGTTCTTCAATGGGGAAATGAACTCTGCCAGGCCGAAGGCCTCACTCAATGTGCTCTCTGGGTCTCTCCTTGGGGCTCAGGAGTTCATTGTTGGGCTCCAGAGCTCTCAGCTCTCAGCATCAAGTGAGGGGAAGTTGAGCTGCTCCTTTGTCTTAGTTCGTGAGGTAATTTACACAAAAGGAAGTAGAAGGATCCATCTAACAGTAGCACATAATTTCAGAAGGTTAATAGTTAATGTCCTGTTACAGAATACACGTAACGTTCAAAAGTAATAGTTCTACTATGCACCAAGGCCTACTAGTACTCCGTGGGCTAGATTCCAGCGGATAAGACTGAGCATCAGCACCCTTGCCCATGTCAGTGAAGGTAGATGACCAGTGATCTCAAGATACAAATGGTGTGTGTGGCGAAATTTGCCGGGTTCGTAGAAGGGGCCAGGGCTGATTTATTTCACAGGATACTTGCTGCACTACAAATCAACTCTGCCTGAGAAGTGTAATGTTCAGCTGGTCGATGTGATTCCGAATCTTTAGTGTGACATGAGAGGCCAGTCAGAAAAGAACAATTTATTAATCTTACGGAATCATCTATGAGGTCCCACATAATTAGATCAGCTTATCCATTTTACAAGAGTGGGTGCAAGGAGTTCAGTGGTAGGTCACCTTCTAGACTAAGCCGGAAAAGAATGGTGCTCACTACCAGAGGGGAGCTGTGATTTCATCTTTAAAAGATAAATGTGTTATTCAGATTTCCACCCTAAGCTGCCTTTGCGAGAATATCAGCTCCCAATTATTGCATTAACCACGGGATAGGACATGTGCTCCATTACAGTTGTGTAATTACTGTGTGTGTGGTCACCGGGCAAGTGGGACGGGTGGCTTCACTGATCTCACAACAGACACTGAATCTTCATTTTAGACGAAGGAGACAAAAGTCTCCCGAGGTCTGCTTTGCATTCCAATGCCTGTGTAACTACTGGGCAATGACTGGGCCACTAGATGTACAGAATCGTAGCTTTACAGTAAACCTGTATGTCACCAACTACAAACTATGGGCACATCCCATCGGGTAGTTCTGTGCCACCATTTATGTATATAGGATGTTTTAAAGCTATGTTTACTAAGCAGATGATTTATTGTTCTTTTAATGGAATAGTGGCACTCTTGATTTTGTTGTCGGAAACCAATAACGTGCCCCACTTTGATTTTTCTCAGTGGAGTGCATGACTTGCAATGGGGAGAGCTACCGAGGGCCCGTGGATCGCACAGAGTCAGGCAAGGTCTGTCAGCGCTGGGACCACCAGACTCCTCACCGGCACAAGTTCCTGCCTGAGAGGTAAAAGACCCTTGCATCTTAGCTGCCTTGGTGTTCTTCACCCACCGCTGCATGCTCCGTGACCCCTGCCACGGGAGCCACGCACACGCACTTCGTCAAGCACCTCCGGGTTCTCCGCTCCTTCTGAAGGAGCTGATTGGAGCTCTGGTGCTAGGAGGGGATGGTGGTCTTGGAGCAGAGGGCTTTGGGCTGGGGTTTGGGGGGACACCAAGGGACACTATCGGTTACTGTTGGCAAGCTGGGGTAGGAGGCTGCTGCATCGGGACAGTCCTAGCAGAAGTCTATCATGAGATGAAGAGCGGAAAAATGAACAGAAGAAGAACCATCCGCTTTCGCCCATAGCAAGGATAAAAGTTGAAAGGGACGTGAGTTGGGACTGGCACTTCCTCTCCCGCCCGGTGGGCGCAGGGCTCTCTGCGAAGTGCATGTGCATCACCCTCCGGCCACAGATGTGACACCCCGACATGCGCCGCGCTCGTGGAGGGGGGGCGAGAGTGGCAGCAACAGTGCTCTGGCCACTGCGTCCCGCAGTGCTCTGAAGTTGCCAATGACAGAGGCAGACAAGTGTACCATTAGCCAAGGAGAATGCTTAGAGCTCGGAGAGTGCATCAAATGAATGGGATGTCCTCTCCTTCCCTCGTGTCACATGAAAAGGTTTAAATTGAGAAAGGAGGTAGAAGTTATTTCTTTTTCTGTTATAAAGAAAAAAAGCACAAATAATTTCAAAGGCAAGCCCACTGGTGCCTTCCTCTGGACCTTGCTTAAGTGTTTTTGCTTTCTTGTTTTTTCTCTATCATTTTTTGTTCATTTTTGCTTGATGTTGTTCTTTCCAATGAAGCTGAAACTCTGATTTATTTTTCAAGTGCGTGTCTTTTCTTTTAAGTGAGAACAGAAGGGATATGGTAGCAATTAAAACCAACTGAGCCATTCCGAATGCCCTTAATCTACGCTGGGAGCCGGGCTCCGGGGCGGGTGGTGCAACGGTGAGCCTCTTGCTCTGGGGCAGAGAGGGCACGACCCACACGGGCTCCATTTCCAAAATTGAACTATCATTAGTAACAGCTATTGAGACCGAACTTTCAGTGTGAACCTAAGCCTGCCCCAGAAGAGGACTGTTTTCTTAATGAGCATTCTACACGGGGTCATGTTTTTGGAATCTGCCCTTAACTGGGCCCTGGGAGAAGGGGATTCGGTTGAGGACCCTCACTGGTAGGCAGATTAGGGACCTAGCTTGCTAGCGAAGGAACAGCGTGCTAGGCTTAGTGGGCGCGAAACGAGAGAATTCTGCAGTTGGGAATTAACAGTCCCTGCGCATTACGAGATGGAAGCCCCACTCTTCCCTTGAGATTCGAGGAAGTTATTTTGTGAGCCGAGGTGGTGTTCCGGGCGGACTGACAGGACACTTTTCTCGGTGTGGTTTGCAGATACCCCGACAAAGGCTTTGATGATAATTACTGCCGCAACCCTGATGGCAAGCTGAGGCCGTGGTGCTACACCCTTGACCCTGACACCCCGTGGGAGTACTGCGCAATTAAAGTGTGTGGTAAGCGAGGGTCAAATTTATTGCTTCCTTTTCCCCTCACAGCCTGGGTCTAAGCAGGCGATTATTAGGGAGCCAGGTTGCCCAGTGTTTCACCTGATGCCTTAGTGGTGTGCGGAGGCTTTGATACTTTAAGAACGAGTTACATAATCCTACTCCATCTTCTGAAATTCTGAAATTTTGAAGCTTCAGAAGGGTGTTGTATGAATGTTGTACTTCTGGTAAAAGCCACAAGTATCAAAAAATGAGACAGAGATGATGGAATATGTGTGGCCTCACAATGTCAACAAAGCAGCGACAGATAGGGACTTCAACTCTAGCCTTTCCTTGTGCATCCTCTCGGTGCTTTTCTCCCAGGAAGGGGAAAGATGAAAATCAAGTGGGAAACCACATGGGTGAGTGGCCACGACCACGAAGAATAGGCTCAGTGTATGGAGGCTTCTCCCATGGGCCACTGTGCGTGGCAGCTGCCTGCTGCTTTTGTGGCTGTCTTTGGGCACCAGCCTGTCTCCTAGGGCTCCCTGGTGCCCTGTCTAGACCGGAGCCCCCACCAGCTTGCATGACTGAAGGCAAGCTATCAGGCGTGTCTTCTTATTGTCTCCTTAGGTGCCATATCCTTTCAATGTGTGTGTGTTGCTTTCTCTTCCACAACTAAGTCCCACAATTCTGCTCTTCTTTGAAATTATACTTGATACTAATGTGACAAGGAATTTTTATGAATAGATGTCTCGTTGTTCAAGTGAAACTTAAACATATTTTGAGATCAATAGAATTGCATCTATTCCTTAAAGTAGGGTCATAATATAATTTGACTTAGCAATGTACAAGTAGTACAGAGAAATACACAACACATAAGCGGTCATCGTGTGGTCGGGTCTCAGCACACGGAGTGACACACCCACATAAGCAGACATGGTGGGTGCTACCACGTTTCCTGTTCAGAACGTGGATGGTCCCTGTGCAAGCCTCCCTCAGTCCTGGTCACTGCAGCTGGGTGGGCTTCTTTACCCTTTGACCAACGAATGAAGACAAATGTTTCAGGGAGGAGCATGGTGTGTACAAAAGCACCACCGGTAGAGTTTTCCTCATAAAGAAGACACACACACTTTTCTCTCATAAAGAAAAACACAATGTTGTTAGGAAACTGAGTCGCTCACTTTGTCCTTTAAAATGAAAGATGCCCCCATGACAGGTTTTCCCTGAATGGCTTTAACTCTGCTCACTGGCTCGTTTGATCATGGTAGTCTTCCAGGCGCTCTGGGTCAGGTAGGTCTGCTCAAATACTCTGATTCCTTTCCAGTCTTTGTGTGTAGGGTACTCTTTTAAGTCTTGTCTGGAATAGAGCAATACACACACACATACGCACACACACACTCACATTCACATACACTCACACACACACACATACACTCATGCACATATACTCACATATAGTCACTCACACACACATACACTCATACATACATACACTCATACATACACACTCAATACACTTATACACACACATACACTCATATACACACTCACATACACTCACACATACACTCACATATACTCATACACACACATACACACAGTCACATACACTCATACACACATATACACACACACACTCACATACACTCATACACACTCACATACACACATGCTCACATACACACACTCACACTCACTCACACACACTCACATACACTGACACTCACATACACTCATATACACACTCACATTCACATACACTTGCACACACACTCATATACACTCAGAAACACACACACTCACACACACATCCATACATAGCATGTTTACTTTGCAGTTGGAAAGATATCCAGTGTTGCCCCTTTTTGGGTACTAAACCAATGTTCTGCATGTTTAAGAAGAGAATGGGAGATCAAGAAGAGAAATGAATCCGGTGCTTCCTAACACTCACGTAGATCTCCTCTCCCTTTTTGTTAAGAGGAACTGGCTAATGGAGTGCACAGCGTACATTAAATCTGGTATCTCTGTTAAACGTCATGGTTGTTTATGGGATGAGATTCCTCAGAAAACGATAATAGGATCTGTGAGCCAAAGCTTTATCTTTGAGATTAAAATAATAAGCTTTGAGAATGTTTCAGAAATAATTTCTGCAAGGACAGTTTTTAAAAAAATTATGAGAATAATAGTTATGAAGAGATTATGCTTCTAGTACAGTGAATGAAGTAATATTGAAATTCCAGAAAGCCAAAAGGGTAATACTTTGAAAATATTCTTTCAAATTCTTTGACAAACACATGCAGTAATCATGTGATACAAAAATGAGGAATTTAGTGGCAGTTTAATTTATGTATCTTTTTTTTTTTTTTTTATGATGGCAAAAGAAAGTTCCCCAAACAAGCAGCTGAACACAGCCCAGCCACTGCCCTCTGCTCTCCATGTGTGAGGGCTCCTGGCAGGGTGCAGAGGGGTCCCATGCTGAGTGTCCCTGAGGTCGCTATCACAGTGCCTGCCCAACCTGCAGCCGAGTCTGTGGCCAGTGGCTAGCAACAGAATTGTGTGCTGTGGTTGTAGGCCCAGGCCCTGGCCCAAGGGACACCTGCCGTTCCTTGGCTTGTCCTCATCTTGTCCCTGGACTCCTCGGAGCTGGGAGGCTGCTGAGCCTGCACCGCCCTCTGCACTTAAGCCCTGCTTCTGCGGGCTCACCTGGCAGGAGTGGGGCCCCGTAGGTTCACCTCCTTTTCATCAACACGAGGTCACGTCACAGGAACCTTAATTAGATACACAAATTCTCACTCTCTTTGTCTATAACCACGTAATGCCACAGGGGGAATGTCACTCCCAGGGCCACAGCCCCCAGCTGCCTAGCTCTGTGATCCTGGGTCCCAAACATGGAACGTTGTTAGGATATTGCAAATATAGGGGGAGACAGAAACTACCCAGTAGTGCCTGCAGCAAGGACTAACTATCCACGGGAAGTTGATGGCTTGAATAGCACTGTACTCCACAAATTAATCCATTGTTTTTAGGTAAAAGCATTTATTGGGGCAACCGTGTTTTTTTCAAATGAAGTACAACAGGTCTCTGGCCATTGAAAACCCTGGTGACCCTTGAGGAAATAGTACAGATTAATTAAATCTGTTCCCAGGCACACCGGAAGAGAGCCACCTTTATATTGCTTGGGGATCGAGCATTTACCACGGGGAACCTCAGTTGTCTCTGTGGGCTGTATGAACTGATATGTAGTAAATTATAAGTGTAAAAAGAATTCATTTAAAACAGTAATAATAAATGCAGTGCATAGTGATATGTATTATACTGGAAACCAGTCACACTTTCCAGAGCATACAGCAAACCATGATGCACGGAGACAGCTTTGAGCTCCTTTGCCTCAGAGAGGACTTGGCAGGGCTCAGGTGTCCCTGGCTCCTCTTGACAACAGCAGGACACACAGGGCTTAGATCCCTGAGAGGACGACAACCAGGAAGGTCCGGCAGTGGCTGCTCCCCAGTTCTGGACCGCTCTGCAGCACCTCCCGAGTTACAGGCCCCTCCTGTCACAGACTGTCCTCGTTAATCCTGCAGGAGAGTCTGTTCTGCTGTTCAACTCTCTTTGGCACGATTGGCATCGCCACTGACCTAGTGTTGGTTCCAAGAGGCCGGCGTGTCCTAGGTCCAGCGCACTCTCCCGCCGCACACCGGACAGTCAGGGAGCCATCTTGGATTCTTCCCCCGTGAGCCGCTCACGCCTGGCTTCCTCAGTTCATCAGGAAGAGAGCATTAACTCTCCCGGTGAATATTCAAAAGGTCTTGCCAGCCGCTTCCTCCGCCGCCACCTTTCGCCCTTCCAGCTGCATTTCCAGAACATTTCCAAAGTATCTGACTGGTCATTCCTGATCCTTAACCCTACACACACACACACACACACACACACACACACACACACACACAGATTAGGAATGTTCCAGTGATTCCCTTTGCCCTTAGGACGGAGATGAGGCAAAGCCACGCCATATGAGTCCACCATCCCGTACCTCAGACCTATGGCTTGGCAGTGTTTTCTTCCTGCCTTGTTGCTGTCTGGTCAGCCACTGTGGACCAAATCCTATGGCTCATAATTTCAATTTCATTTATAGATTCTTCATCCTTGCCATCTTTTCTGCCTTCAAAATTTTTCTTTCTTTATTTTGTTGCCAGGTCCTCATTGTTTAAAGTTAGCTCAGCTGTTGCTTCCTTTATTTCCACTCCTGTTTTTAACTGTTATATGTTTACTACATTTGCATCTACCTGTACAAGAACTGTATCACAGACAATAGAGAGTAAGTTATTAATATGTAGCTTTGTAAATGTGAATTAAATAGGCTTACTATTTATGTTTCTCAGCAAAACTTTGATATGATTTTTATAGAAGAAATTTAGTTTTACACTTTGCAATTATTTTTACAAATTTTAGATTGCTAAAAATATACTTTAATGAATTTTAATATTTTATTATAGACTCATTTTATCTTTTTTCTTACTCTTAAGATGATGACCAGGGGCTGGGGCGATAGCTCTGTGGCACAAGTGTCTGCCTGGCAAGTGCAAGGTTGTGAGTTTGAACCCCAGTGCCACCAAAAAAAAAAAAAAAAAAAAAAAAAAGATGATGACCCTGTCTTAGTCAAATGATATATTCTATTCCAGATTATATGTCCATACCATTGGACCCCTCTCCTCTCAGGTACTGCTCAGATTCTTTTCTTTTTTAATTGATACAGGGCCTCACTACACAGTTCACACTTCTAGCAATCCTCCTGTCTCAGCCTCCTCAGCTCTGCAATTACAGGTCTGTGCCACCATGCCCAGGTTCAGACCTATAAGGCATGCCCAGGTTCCAGGCCAGCATGAGATGCTGGGGTACTGGGGATCAAATGACAGAACTTGTGCTTGCCAGGCAGGTGCTTATGATGCCAAGCTATCTCCCCAGCCCTGCTGTGAATCTTGATGACAAATTCATTTTTCCTAATTTTCTGAATTAAGAGGTCTATCCAACTGTGCTTGCACAAATGGCAGAAGCCATGTCTGTTTTTCCTGCTTTGGTGATGGCCATATTGCTGTGGCCATGGCAAAACTTCAGCGAATTCTTTTTGCATGACTGATTTTGCTTTCCTAGAAAACGATAACTAGTCTTTTTTGTTCTCCTTTCCTCGGCATTGCTTCTATAATTATCAATATTCATCCGCAGAGACAAAAGGGATAGTTGCTTCCTGCCTCTTCCCAAAAACTCAACCCGTTCTCAGGCTCCCTGCTTTTTGGGTACTGAGGTTGATTTGCTGATTGTTTTCTGGGGCAATTTTCTCTTACCACCAAAACAGACAAGTATTCTTTTATTTTGTTTCCATTTTTTTTAAAAAATCCTTCTT
>PVKN010017008.1:0-17552 GCA_004027915.1 Capromys pilorides | reverse complement strand
ATGCTGTCCCCAAAGTAACCTTGAATCAACTGATTTACCCCTGAACCCAACCTCTGGCATCTGCAAACTCCAACTGTTTTTACTAGGTCTCTATGTCCAAGTCATAATATTTACTATCTGATTGCTTAAATCCTCCAAGTTTAAGCATGTTACATCTGGATTATTTTTTTTTAAAACAGGGCTTTCTTTTTTTTTTTAAATCAAAAGTGGATTTAGCTGATTTTTAAAAAATTAACACAGCAAACAGTCTTCGAATTTGCTTGTTCCCTGCCAAAGCAGCAAAAGCAGTAAAGCACAAAGAATGTGCAATGACGCCAAGGCCCTAAAATGTCTTATCATAATGCTTAGGATAGAAATAAACAAAGACCCCATGACATCACATCTATTTCTGAACGTTTTCACGACTCCAAGGCATGCAAGCTGAGTGTCATATGATTACTACCGTCACATTTACTCACCGACAATTTACATTTTTTCATATTCAGCCTATTACTATGACTGTTCCTGTGCACCTGTTACTCAGCTTCTTCCTCTTTAAGAATCATTTTCAGTGATTTTTTTCCAAGATCCAAGAGAGTTTTTAAAATAAGCAGAAACCAAGTAATATTAACGAAGTGGCACTGAAGTCCTGTTTTCCTATAGGGCTTACTAGACAGATTTTCTTCTCTCTCTCTTCAAATTACAGTAGGTGCTGTGACAGGAATGCTCATTCACGTAAAAGGGCAATTTTTCTTAGCTTCCTAGAACTCTCCACTAACTTAAAAAAAAAAAAAAAGTCTAAATAGGCAGCCCACTAAAGTAATAATTTCTTTGGTTATAATGTAGAGACCTCATTTCTTCTAAATGCCACTTGGGGCCAAGACAAAGTTACAAAAAACTCTAATCTCATCCCCAGAACTTTTTTTTTTCCTTCAGCCCATTTCCAAGAGGTAATAACAGTTCACAAGTTATAATGTAAGTTTCCAAAAATAATCAAAGCATGTATAGTTGTGTAAACCAAATACATAATTACTTCCATTTACATATATATGTTAAAAATTAGTGCTTTAAGTGCTTTTATTGTATATAATGAAATGTGTTTAAACGTATCTTCTTCATTAAAAATAATTCAAAAGGCAATAAGGTGCAATAAGGCAGTCATAAAGGTCATAAATAGGTTTTGATACAAATTTTCAAAGTTAGTTTTCCGGCTACAAGAGGCGCTTGGAGAGGGAATAAACATTTGTGATTTAGAGATCATTATTTATATTATCATTTTGAAAACAACTATCTTACTGCTTCCCCATTATTTCCACTTATCAACAAAAAATAAACTCAAGCATAAAGTTACACTATGATGTTTCTAGACAGAACTCAACTATTATTTCTGATAAGAAGCCGAAACAGAACTAAGAAATGTCCTCAACTGGCCCCGAGCAAACAGATGTCATAAACAACAGATTTCACATACTTAAAAGAAAGAATTTCATTAACTGGGAAAACATTCCATCAAAATAAAGGGCAATCAAAAGACACATTTAATTTATAATTGTCTGCTATTGCCAATTATTAAATGTCTAATACATGAGCACAAGTTTTGGGGTGCTATAAATCCTGTGGGAAAGTTAAATGCCTGTTTCTATTCATCTTGAACAAGATGTGGTAACAAGATGTGTTTACTTTTCTAATGAGCAGTGAGATAACATTATGAGGATCAGAGTGGCAGCTGAGTGGACCAAGAGCTAATCTCTAACACTAATTTGACGTGATGAGGTCTGTCTATGGTCCAACACTGCTCCACAATCTCATTACAATTACTAAGCGAAATAACAATACCCAGTTTAATGCTACTCGAAGTGTATTTAGCGTGGTGTCTGCAAGAGGGACTTTGTGGTTGAAGTCGTTTTCTTAACTTTACGGTTTCTAAGTACAAACCTCTATTCAGTTAGGCACCTACCCAGCGAGAAAAAGCTCTCCCTACTTTGCTGGGCGGGTACAAACCCCTAAACTTTCAGCCAATTGCAACGTGGGCTCCTCACCGCGCCTGCCTACCCTGAAGACCTACAGAAGGCAGCACAAAGGACACCACGCCTCCGCCGCCGGCCTCAGGTCTCCTGGAGGAGGGAGGTGTGGGGCTGGGGGCTCGCTTTTTCCCAGTACCAGCTGGGGGTCGGATAGTACAGGGTAGGGCGGTGGCGTCCGCCCGCAATGCCATCGCCCTGAGGCTCGACTACGTGGACTGGCGGGTCGCACGAGCAGATAGCGGGACAGAAGACACTCGCGCGTCCCTGCGCCAACCCAGTCCTTTGGTGCAAAGCCAGGCCGCGTGACGCCAGAGCCAGCCGGGACCGGCCGGACGTATTGGCACTCCACGAACTCCATGATGGAGCCGGAGGTCACAAGCGACGGGTGACAGCCAGGTCGCCACCCGAGTTCGGCCCACCCTGCATTAGGGAAAGAGTCTGGGTCAGCTGGCAGCAGCCTCCGGCTACAGCTCCTTTCCCGCCCAGCTCCGGGACACCCAGATCCCGACACTCCTAAACCCCCCCCACCCACTCGTCCCCGCCCCGGCGGCCCGCGCCCAAGCCCGCCCGGCTCGCCAGATCCGAATCGCGTGAGGACGTGCGCCAGGCATGCCGGGAATTGTAGTCCGCAGCTGCGCCACGCAGCCCGGAAGCGCACGCGTCCGAGATGTAGCAAACTACAGCTCCCGCCGCACCCCCGCGGGAGCCCGGCCGGGAACCCGGCGCCGCCGGCGGGGATGCCCTTACCTGCTGTCGCCGCCGTCGCCGCGGCTGCCCCAGAGCCGCTGCCACCATTACTGCCGCCGCGGGGGGCAGCGTTCCGCTTCTTATTCTTCGGCATCGTGGGACGCCCGGTGCCGTCTAAACTGGAGCTCAGTGAAGATCAGCCGATGGAGCTGCACTTTCTACTCGTGCGTCTGTGCGTCGGGCGGCTGAGAGGCGAGTTTTCGGCTAACAACAGAGGCGAAAAGCGACGGGGGTATGAGCGAGCGGTGGCAGCAGCAGAAATCCCCGTGAAAAGCTGTGATCGGAAACGACACATGTTTCTCTCTAGCGCGGGAGCTAAGGCGGGGCGGGAGAGACGGCGACGCCTTAAGTAGCCAGACAGCTGTCTGACGTCACCAGTTGGGGGCGTGGCTAGAGTGTTCGATAACCAATCGCTGAAGATCTCCCCATCGGCGTCCACTAGGGCGGCACCTGAACCCTGACTCCCAATCCCATGCTGCAAGTCTGCACTCCATAACCGGGCCGCAGTCTTCGGGGGGCGCACTGGATCTTGGGAAATGTAGTAGGCCCAGGGGCGGGGTCAGCCCGCACACCCCTCTTCGTTCCCCCAACGGCTTTGCTGCCTACAAGCTCTGCGAGTCGTGACCCCGCCCCTGCTCGGCGCTGGGCCACGCGGCCGGAACGCGGAGGACTAGCGCGGGTTCCAGCCTGGTTTCGCAGGCCCCTCGGCGCATTTTCCTAGTGTCTCAGCCTTGTCCTGTCCCCGCCTCTTCCGAGTGCGCCGGGATCCTGGTTGGAAACTTCTAGTGACTGCGGTCGTAGGATCCGTGTAGCGATCGTCAGCACCCTTCATCCAAACGTGGCTCGGGGCGCTTTTGCCCACAGTCCTCCCCGACCCAAAAGTGTGCTTTCCTCTGCTTCAGCTGTGTGGTTCGTGTCTGCTCCACCTCTAGACCAGAGAACAGCCTGCACATCTTGTACCCAAGGACGCGTCCTTGATAACCCCAACTGGAAGGGATAAGAGTTTCTGAGAACTTGACAGCTGGCTGAACCAACGTGAACTATAGATACCAGTAATTACAGCAGGTTTTGTTTTGTTTCTGGGTCGCTTGTCTTCCTTGTTCCATTTGTCCCGTATTTGGGGCCTGTAATTAGGTCCATATTCTATGCGTATGACCCACCAAGCTCCGTGACTCACCCTGGGTAGGTGACTCAGTCTCTACCCCACCTTTTACCTGAGCGCCATTCTCTGATATTTTCCATTTGACTGTTGCACTTGCCCTCGAACTAACGTCTGTAAACAAAGACAGTGCTTCCCTCTGCCCCTGTGCGCCCATCCTAGTGTCATCCCTCGCCTGTGTTCCCATCCCAACACTCAAGTTCACACATGGTTCCTCTTCGAGTTTCCCCAAAGCTGAAATTCACAGCCTGTTCCCCAGTTTCACAGGGCCCTTTTACTTTCTGCCCATGTTTCCTGCCCAGTAATACTATAAGATTCACACCACTATCCTCTTTTTGTTACTCTCTGCTTTAAAGTTTGCTACAAAAATTCCGTGGCTCCCAGGTACTAATATATATTAAATACCAACCCCAATGGCTTGATCTTGACCACTTTCTGGTGTCTTCTACCATTTCCAATGTTGTTAAGCTTCTTCACTTCCAGTGCTCAGCTCTGGGTTCCTCCCACTCCCCTGTCATTGAGCACAGTTTCATGTCCTTGTGATGCCAGCCCTTCCATCTTCACTCTGGGAAACTGTCTCCATCTTTTCTGATCTAGCTCGAATGCTGCACCTTAAAACCTCCTGCCAGAGTCCTTTCTTTCTCCCAGTTTTGCCAGTGTTTTTCATTGATAGCTCACAGGCCTGCCATTCAAAGGGCGACTATTCTCGGTTGCATTCACTTTGTTTAATCCTGAATCAGCACATAAACTGCATAGAGCCGCATACAACAGGCAGGGATGCTCATTGGAGGACATGCAGAATCAGCATATGCCATCCATAAGGCAATTGTGTTTACTGTCTGAGCCCCAGCACCTAAGCCTAATGTCTGGCTTCTAACCCTTAAAATCTGTCCTTTGCCTGAATTTGGGGAAGGCGCTTTTCTTTCCACATCTTTGCAGGCCCATTCAGAAGCTGTTCTTGGGGAGGACTATTCAGAGTCTACCCCATCACGTAGTACTTTTGCATTTATTTGTCAATACATCTGTCATATCATGGCATCACCACCTTTCTCAAAACAGAAATCTTCCTTGCATTAGCTCTGCATACCTTATGGGACATAAAGAACTGTTGTATTTTTAATTCTAGTACATGTTAAAGAACAATTTCTAAAATAATTATTTACAAAACAATTGATTTTTTAAAAAAATTTTATGTGTTTGGTACAGGGTCTCACTACATAGCTGGAACTCGTAGTGATCCTCCTGTTTCATCTGCCCCAGTGCTGGGATTACAGATGTGTGCCACCATGCCTGGTCTTGGTGGCCTGCTTAGCACGCCTTGGACAGGGCCAGCACAACATGTGGTACCCAGGATCAAACTTGGCTTCTTGTGCTTGCCTAGGCAGGTACTTAGACTGCTGAGCCATCTTTGTCACCCCAATTGATTTTTTTTTTTAGCCAAAGTAAAAAAATAAAACTATCATTACATATCTGGAGTATAAATTTCAGTATAATGAATTCTGAGGCATACTTTGATACAATCACCTTATCATAGTTTTATATCTATAGTTTGCCTCCAGATCAGTACAAATATCAAAAGACATAACCATTTGCCTCATGTGATGATAGTGGTTTTCCATAAACATATTGTTTTGTGCCACCTTTAAAGGAATTAGTCTCCACATGAGGAGGAATTGAGTCAACAAATAATTACACCTGCAGGAAGGAAGAGGAAGCTCAATGGGAAACAAGACAGAAAAGGCTTTGTCCTGCGCAGGCATGGACTTTGGCTCCGGAAAGCACCTCCTCCCGGGTGCTCTGGCCTCCCTCTCCCTGGCTAAGACCAAGTCACGTGATGACCTCTGGCCAAGGTGGCTGGAAGGCAGGAGTACGTAGCTGGGCTCCTAGGCGATCACATCTGAGGTTCCGGTCCACAGAACGAAGGAGAAGCCATGGACATAAGGGAGATGACCAGCAATGTCTGTCTCTGCAACTGCGAGGAAAGGGTCTCTGCTTTCATAAAAAGTGACATTTGTTACCAACTTGATATCCTGTGCTACCTCTTAATCTATAAAATGTTGCAAAAGTGTTACATTAATTCGAATTTGGGGGCACCCTGAAGCTGCCATGAGGCCTGTCATTCAAAAGCAAGTGGCCATACGTATTCAAACTTTCCTCAAAGACATAAACATAAAATCTTTCATTTGAATGTTTTCAGTCAGGACTACCTTGCATTTCTATGCATAGCACTATTTTTTTGTTTTTTTGGACCAGGAGTTGAACTCAGGACCTTATGCTTGCCAGGCAGGCACTGTGAGGTGGAGCTATATCACTGGCCCTATGCATAGTATTAAGCAGAATGCATCTCTGCCCAGTCCTCCATGTAGGAATTGTCAAATCTGGCTCACACTATGTCTCCCAAATCATTTCACATCACCTAACATAGCCGCCTCTGGCATATTGGACACCTCCCCCACCCCACCCCCAGCCCCGCTGGTCTCAAGGCTGCCCAGGTTCACATTACCAGGCCTCACACAGGTTTGGCACCTGCCCGTTTCCCATTGGGCCTTCCATCCCAGTGCTCTCTGCCAACTCAGAAGCACAAAGTTCATTCCCAGCCTCCCGCAGGGGCTGCTCTCTCTTTCTGATGGGAATTGCATGAGCTTCCCACAGTTGCCATTCAGATCCCAGCTCAAATGACACCTCCCTGGGAGGCCTCCCACTCTGCATCCTAAAGTAGCAGTCTCGCACCCCCACCCCCACCTCTTCCTCTGCTCTTCTCCCGAAGCACCTCACTACCTCCAACTTTTCTAGTTCCAAGATTATCATCTGTCTCCCCAATGAGAATATTAGAATTATGAGAAAAGAGATCCTGTCTGCTTTATTCTCTCCCTTCAGTACTGGAGCAGTAGATAGTAGTTAGATGTCTTACGTTTGTTGTTGCTGAGACAAAATATGCAACACCCATTGGTTAAAAGAGGAAAGGTTTATTTACCTCAGTGTGTGGAGGTTTCAGTCCATAATCAGCTGGCTCCAAGGCAGAGTGGCACATGGCCGAGGGCATCACCATTCATAGTGGTGGAAGACAGCAGAAGCAGCAAGGGAGACAAGTCTCCCTCTGCCCCTTCTATCAGGCTGCTGGGATTAGGCTGGTGCCAGTCCAATCAGTGAGCTGATCCAGCAGTCACCCTCTCTTCATCCCAATACCCTTAATCCCAGCAATTAATCAAACTCCAGATTCAGCTACCTCCAAAAAAGCCCCATCTAAAAGCACATGAGGCTCAATAGTAGGCATTCAACATATAGTTGACTTTGGATATGTTAAATGCCCAAGTACAGTGAGTATAAATGTTCAGTATAAGCTTGTGCAAACCTGTAAGGGAGTGATGAATAGTAGACAGGATATGGGAAATGGATCTAGGGGCTTCCTGTGCCGAAGCCAATCCTGTTGGACTGACACTGGTGCGGTGGAAATGAAGTACTGTGGGTAGGGGCTGGTCGTCACCACAGGAAGGCTCGCAGGAGATGTTGGAAGAAAGGGTCAGCGCTCAGGCTTGTTTTCCTTTATATTGAAGTACCTGTTTTCTCATGTACAAATAAATGCATGTCAAAGACTTGAACATCATTCTCTCAAAATTTGATTTTTGGCTTTTGATGCTTTTTTGTGTAGCAAATACTTGCCCAAATGGCTCTGACATTGTAGGAGGATCTCTGTATGTTTCTTCCTTTGAAATCTCATTGGAAGTCAATTATCAAACAAAAAAATATAGAGAGAAGCAGACAAGTAATTAAGCATCACTCGTCTCTCTTGAGCATCCCTCCCCAAAATCTTTTTCCTTGCCTTTTAAGTCACAGAGCCTGGGCCACCCAAATTACCCGACTCAAGCATTTCTTGTCCCTGTCCTATAATGTTTCTAGAATGGCATCAGTTATATGTACTGCAATTTTTGATTCCTTATCCATTTCCCTGTCAAACACAGCTCATATGGGCAAAATCCAAGTTGGCCTTTTCTGAAACATATGCTCGGTCTCTGGCATAACAGGCAGCACCTTTGTGTGAATTAGAAAAAAAGAGGCCACCTGGCCACCAGGCTGGATTCGCTCCTCCCCCTTGCTAAGGAGCCAAGCACAATGTCTTTGCATGAGCGAAGGAGTGAGTTCCTTTTGTATCGAGCAGTTTTCTTGAAAGCAGAGAAACTGGTGGGGGAAGTACGCTGGCCAGACTGATGTTTAGCAGCAGTTCCCTCCGTGCCTGTGGTTCTGTCTTTTCACGTACCTCGGACCATCACTCTCACAGCAACCCAAAGCAGGAACGTTAGTCTTACTATTCAATGGATGAAGAAACGGGCTCAGAGAAGTTTTACAATTTCCCTGAGGGTGTACTGCTGGGAAACAGTGAGCCAGTGACTAAAACCTAAGGCCGTTAAAACCAGCATTGTCCTTGGCCCATTTTCCACAATGCAAACTGACCGTTTACTCCCAGGAGTCCCGGGTTTCTACACAGTCCTGCTAGAAAAGGCCTACGTGGGCAAAATCTTGTCCTATTTTCCTTTCTTTTGGTGTCCCTGGACCATGAATGTTGATATGCATGGGACGTTCAGTTGGTGACTGCTGGATGGTTATTGGACAGATTTTAGTTTTTTTGATATCTCTATATCAAATAGTAATGTTACTCAGTCAAACTTTTTTAAAAAAATGATCACCACCTGGGGCTGGGGAGATAGTGCCATGGCACAAGTGCCTGCCTGGCAAGTGCAAGGTCATGAGTTCGAACCCCGATCCCGCAAAAAAAAAAAAAAAGATCACCACCTGATAAATTTCAGGTTGCACTGTTTTCTTCTTCCTTCCTTTCTTTCTTTCTTTCTTTCTTTCTTTCTTTCTTTCTTTCTTTCCTCAGTACCAGGGATCAAACTCAGGACCTTGGGATTGCCAGGCAGGCACTTCGGCTGCTGAGCTATCTCCCTGGCCCTGCCCTGTTTTCTTAACATGCTTGCCATTTTTGTTTTATTACCAACAATGGTGATAATGTAACATGCTAAATTTGAGAGCCCTGTTAGGTTAAGAAAGGATATCAAGGCAGATTTCGTTCGAACTCATTAAGACTCAAAGTATATTTTAGGTGCCTTTCTTCTTTCTGTTGTGAAGGAGACTTGTGGGGGTGTGGTTTTCAGTTTTAAAATTGCATGTACTTTCTCTAGAAAAATTTCTAGCAAGAATCATACTGAATTGTCTTCTAAAGCAAGCAAGTTGTTTATTTCACCAGTAGCAGCAATATCAATAATACAATCTGAGGCTGTGTTAGAATAGTGCTCTGAACCATAAGTTCTACAATAGGTAAACAAGACCATGCTGTTTACTGGGCTGGAACAGCTTCTCATGGTGACAGTACAGGCATGGAATTATCTCTGATGATAAAGAAGGCCATTGGCCCTTTTCATTTGTCTATCCCTTGACACCTCAACCGATCAAAATCAGAGTGTTCTGATCTGGCCTCTCTACCTTGCTCCTTACACCCACCCACTTCCCAGTTTTCCCTATGCAATAAATAATGCCAGTCCTCTGGCCAAGTAACTAGAGAATTTTAACTTTGAGGAAGAAGACTTGAAGAGACTTGATCTATTTAAACTCCTGTCTCATTTAGGAAACCTTCTGATGAACAATGGAGATCTACATAGGTCTCTAACAGTCTTCCAGGTTCAAATCTGGACATATAATTTCTACCAGGGTCCTGAGCAAATCTTTTAACCACTCACTCTATGTCTTAGTTTCAACAGAATAGTGATCCAAATGGCTGGATCAAAGAATAAACAATACATGGAAAGCTGACAGCATAGTACCCAGCACAGTAACCCAAACAACAAGTGTTGGTCATTAATGTCAGCAAGTAGATATATACTCATCTTTGCTCAAACTCTGACAGGGCTGGGAATCATTAACTCTTAAGTTACTCTCCACTCCAGCGCTGTATAGTGATCATTTTTTAAAGAGCCTCATATTCCTCCAAGAGACATTTGTTGTGCACCTACTATATACCAAGATCTGCGCTAGAACCTGAAGGGGAAAACAAATGAGAATAGCGAATCTGGCCTCATGCAGACACTGGTTTAGCAAGAGAGCTTTTAATTTGATGGCCTGTGGTTTTCCTTCCCTCTCACCCCCTTCGAGATGATCTTACTTCTACCCTAGTCAGCTTCCACCACCCACATTCTAGGATGTGATAATGGAGGCCCTTCGTCTACACCTAAGCAGCCAGCCCATGGGCTCCCCAGAGAGTTCAGTCCTTTCTCCAGGAGCAGATCACCTTGCCCCATGCATCTCCATTTCCTTATCTGAAAATTAGGAGTGAATCCTTGCCCTATTGATGTCACTGGATTGTCATACATAATATGAGATCATTATCAAGGTCTTTGTAACCTACCAGCTACCCATAATGATGAGACAGATACTCATTTGAAACCAGCAAAAGAAATGACTCCGAGTTATGGAATTTTCTACATTAGTAAGCAAAGGAGGCTTTTTGGACAGGAGCTAGTGTAAGGTGAGAGAGAAGTAAATTTACCAGCTCCCAGATCAGACAACAATGCCAGACCTAGTCCAGAACACATCTAGTGTGCTTCCTGAAAATCTCATTGGTGACCACATCCGGGCTTTAGATCCAGATCTTAACTCAAAATGCTTTACTAGTTTGGTGACTTCATGCAAATTCCTCAATCTAAGCTACTATTTCTTTGTTTGTTAAATGGATTCTCTCTTGTTGGGAATTCAGAATTAGAACTAGAGACAGAAATGCTGAACTAGACTTCTGGCCAAAGAATAAAAAGCAGCTATTACATGAAATAATAAGAACTCCTGCTTGCAAAGGAAACAATGGAACAGAACTGTCTTGAAGAGCAGATACATGAAATTAAATAAAAATGAAATACTCAGTTCCTCCGAGGCTTTTATTTGCAAGTGGCGGAACAGTAGAGACTTCAATGAAATTGTGATTTGAGGTCCCAAGGACACCCTTGAAACTCTAAAGTGAACTTTATGCATGCTTCTGTTCAATCAAGTCAGTTTCTATTACTTGTAAGCCCAAGTAGGTGAAAGTTTCTTCCTCTGCTTTCTGGACCTAGTGCGATGATGTCTTGGTGTGCTAGAAAGCTGTCCAAATATGCACAAGTAGGACTTTAGAAAGCTTATCTCTCATTCTCAGATGAAGGACAGCAAAAGTAGAAGCTAATTCTCCATTACTTTTTTAAAAAATCATTTATTTATTTATTTATTTATTTATTTATTTGATATTGGGTCTTACTACATAGTTCAGACTCTCAGCAATCCTCCTGTCTTAGCCTCCCCAGCACCAGGATTACAGGTGTGCATCACCATGCCTGGTTTTGAGGCCAACAGGGCATGCAGTACCAAGGATCCAATCTGGGTTCTTGTGTTTGCCAGGCAGGTGCTTAGATTGCTGAGCTATCACCCCAGCTCTTTCCAGTACGTAGGAGGAATGCTAACTGTTTTTATTTTTTAATCATGGAGAATACATGCCTTGCTAAATTTCACTTATCATAATATATGTATCATGGACCAATGTAAAAAATTCTAAAAAAAAAAAACAACTCTAAAAACTTAAGCCAGACCGAACTGGCCATACCAGATTTATCACTTTGCGCTATTTACATTAGATAGATCTCTTAAAAACAAAAGAGAAAGCCAGGTGTGGTGGCTCGTGCTTGTATTCTCAGGCTAAAGCAAGAGAATTAAAAGGTCAAGTCTACTTGAGAGAATTAAAAGGTCAAGTTTAACAACAGCATTTCTCAAAATAAAAATAAAGAGAGCTGGAGATGTAGCTCAGTAGTGGGGGGCTCCTGGGCTGCATCCCAGGTAGGGGGAAGAGAACAAGGTGGGAGAGAGAGAGATAAGCATCTGAACAATGTGCTGAAGACTTTTTTTTATTAGTAAGGATTTATTAATGAGAACTGAGAGTTAAGAGGCAGAGGACAAATATTTCTCCTTTCCCAGAGAAATATGAATGGAGAGATAGTCCGCTCTTTCTTTGGATATTGTCCTTTGTGACCATAGGATAAGCAAAGGCAATACCCAGGAGTTTCAGAAGGGGTTTTTCAAACAAACTCAGATGAGCTCTTAGAATGACTAGGTCACTGAATTAACCAACGATCACCACCCACCACCTCTAGATCCCTTATCATGTACAAAGGTAAATGCACTTAATATTTAAGCCGATTTGAGGGCCAGCCAGATAGCTTAGTGGACTAAAGCACCTTCTTGGGCAGAGCACAGCAGCTGGGGTTCGACACCTCCCCCCCACTGCCCTCAGGGAGTGCTGAGACAGCGATTGAGACTGGGCGTGGCAGTTTGAGCCTATAATCCCAGCTCTTGGGAGCCTGAAAACAGGAGAATCACTATGAGTCCTGAAGATCCTGAACTATATCTATTATATATATATTTAAGCCAATTTTAACAAAGTTTCTGGGCCTTGGGGCTGAAAGCATCTCCTCTTAGTATTGCTAGCACAAAATACTCAACATCCTTACATCAAAGGAGGGAATTTTTATTTTTAGCTCATCATTTATGGAGGTTTCAGTCCATAGGTGGCTTGAAGACAGGGCAGTACAGCCCAGGGGCATGACAGAGGAGACACAGTCCATGGCAGGGTTGCAGAAAGCAGAAACCAAGAGCTTCCCTTTCCTTTTTACTCCATTTAGGCTTTGCGTCTATTGGTTGATGCCACCTACCCTAAGGGTGGGGCTTCTGTTTTCAGTAAATTCATCCAGACACATCCAGAACTATGCTAAACCAATTGGCGGAGTAATCCAGTGCTACACACCCTTAATCTGAGTATCTTACACCTATGACCCAGCCCTCTTCTAAGCCCCACACCTATGAGCACATGAGGTTCTAGGGCGACATCTAGATATAAGCCATAACACCAACTAAAGCTGTTACATCTAACAGTCTCTTTAAATGATGGTGCCATTTGGCAATTTCTAACATTCTCGTGTCTCCAGAATGAGTTCAGTAAAAATCAGCACCCAATTATTCCCCTACCACCCTTAGAAGCCCCATATGTTCCAAGAAAGAAAATGTCTTTGAAATCCTCACTTCTGTCATCTGCTGTTTTGTACATAGAACGCACCAACATGGAGCCACTGCCCACTTTATGCCTCCTCCACAGAATTCCGTCCAAGGACACCCTGTTAAAAAATGAACCTATTTAGAGAATTTTCTTCCTTCTGCACCCACGATTATCATGTATGATAGTTTAGAGGGCTTTTTTCATTCTTTCTCCATCTTTGGCATTCCTAATTAAGAATTTTCACTTCCCTTAGTGGTGTTTAACAGGCTTTTGTTACTGTTGTTGTGTTTTGTTTTGTTATTAATTGGCAAACAGAATTCTTTTTTTAGGCTGAGACATCTTTCAGTAGGAGGAATCTTTTTTCTGTGAATGGTATCCCAGGTAGCTAACTTTCATGATGCTAAGGTTGATGATTCATGAATGGTTAGGTTCCTTCTACACAAGGATTGTTATGAAGTGTGAGTCATGATTCCTTCTCTGTATTCCCAGTTCTGGTGGAATCCAATGTACTACACCCACATGATCATAGAGTTAATTCAGCTTAGGGCACGGCTGCTATTTCCTTGAAGGTCATTTACTTGTTGGTTTGTTTTTCAGGGCCTTGCCTTTTGGGTACAGGTGATGGAAGTATCTTTAGCCCCAAATTATTTCCATTTATGTATCTATTTGACAGATTTCACTTGGTTTCCTCATCTTACAGTGCACTTTAAGAAGCCCTAAGCTGATAGAGGAACTGTAAAAATAGGAATGAACCAACAACTTTTATGTGTGCCTTACAGGTGTAAAGCAATATTTAGGCGATATTTAGGCAATATTCTTTCTCTGCATGTTCTCGGTCTTCCAAGTTCCTCCTTCTCCCCCACAGCCCCGTGTTTTTCTCCCTAGAAGTATTCGCACTATTTTCCCCTCTGTATCACCCCCTTGTGTTTTTTGAGACAGAGGCTCTCTATGTAGTTCAGGCCGACCTTCAACTCTCCGTAGCCCCAGCTGGCTTCAAGCTCACAGCATCCTCCCGCCTCATCCTCCCGAGCACTGGGATTCCAGGTGCATCACCACACCGGGCTTTATGCACAGCATTTTAACATCACTTTCGTGCCATACAAACTAGAACACCTGTCTACATCTTTGTTTTCAAATAAGTTAGTACATTTTGTCAGCTTGATTATTTTCTTTCTTGTAGTATGTTGTTCAATTTTTATATCTGTCCATTTATTTATTTGTTTGTCCATTTGTTTATTTATTTGCAGTGCTTGAGATTGAACCTGGAGCCTTGCACATGCCAGACAAGTGCCCTATCATGAACCATACCCCACGCTCTTGCTGCCACTGTTTAAAAGTAGAATTGATAGTTACCTGACACATTAGAGGGAAGTAGCTGACGTTCTAGTTTGAGACTGTATGAAGATAATATGCAGGGTCAGCATGATAGCTCAGATGGCTCAGGGGCACAAGCCCCTGCCTAGGAAGCCCTAGGTCCTGAGTTTGATCTCTAGTACCACAAAAGAAAAAAAGTTGTATGGATATGAAAATAGCGTACAATGCGGCCCACAGCTTTGGTTTTAATCTTCACCCACAGAGCCCCGTCTTCCATCGGTGGTTTCCCCTTTGCTGTCCCAGATCCCTCAAATCCAACAAACAAGCGCCAGTTTTAGCAGCACGTATGCCAAAATTCAACAAATGAAAACTGTGTCCTCTTCCATTCCCACCAGATTTTCCTTTGATGGTATGGATCGTGTTAATGGTTCTACCTAGCCTCAGTATCACTCAGTATCAAGCCAGAACTCTAACCTCATCCACACAAGGAAAATATTTCACATATAAAGTATGTCTGGGCTCTGTGTCCTCCTTTCATTTCCCACTGCTAAGTCTCAAGTGTTCCACAGACTCCCAGCTCCCTTGCCCACCTCTCATCCTACTCCAAGTCATCAGAGATCTTCCCTAAAGATCCTCCACCGTCTTCATTGAGACCTCAGAGTCTCCAGCTCTGGGTCGCCCAGAGGATGGCCCTTTCTGCTTGTTCCACCACTGCCTTGGAGAGACTTCTGTCCTGGAGAAATAGTAAGGCCTTCAGTGGTAACGAGGCGCATCTTCTTAACTCGAGACAATTAGTATTTAAACTCCGGCTCTACCAATTACCATGAGGCTTGTTACCAAATTTCTGTACTCCCATTTCCTAGAGATAAATTAAATGAGATAGTTTGTGTATCCCTCAGCACATGCCTAGCACAAGGCAAATATACAATGTATGTAAGTTGTATTATAGAGCATCTATGATTCTCACTAACTTGTTGATATCTTTCATTATTAGGCTTCAAGATCCTTGCATCTCGAAGGATCTCTCAATCTTTGTCACTCAGTTCCAGCCTCAGAAGCAGTGGACACTCCATACACATTGATTATTTACTTACTTATTTATTCATTTATGTATTTGCTACAGGGTCTCCCTATGCAGTCCAGACTCATAGTGATCCCCCTGTCTCAGCCTCCACAGTGTTGGGATTATAAGAATGCACCATCATGCCCAGGTTCAGGGCCTACACAGTGTGCCTAGGTTCTGGGGTGGTATGGCATGTGGTACTGGGGATCGAACCTAGGTCCTTATGCTTGCCAAGCAGGCACTTAGGTCACTGAGCTATCTTCCCAGCCTCATATACATCTTTTAAATTGAATGATCACTTTATTGCTGTCCTCATGACACTTCAGTGACTTCTTGCTTGTAGGAGAAAATGTTCGCCCTGTAGCACGATTTCCAAAACCTCTGAAATCTCAGGTGGCTACTCAGCTTCATCCTTTCCCTGTGCTCCAGCTAAACAAGATCACCTGCAAATCTCTGGCAGATGCCTCCTTCAGGCAGGAATGTGTTTCCTGGCTTTTCCCTCAATCTGGCGACCGTCTTTTGATATTCACACCCTGTACCTCTTCCTTCACTGTTCTTCCTATCCTTTTGTAGGTAGCCACCAAGCCTAAATGCACGGGCAACTGATCTGTAGCTCTCATGCTATAATCTGGGGCTGGACCCGATTCCTGCCTCCTTCCTGCCTTTGCCTCATGTGTGAAACACTTCCTGGCTCAGCCACCCAAACCTGTGAGTTATGCAGAATAAATAAAATGTCAAAGTTCTGGTTGATTGATTGTGTCAGCCTGAGTAAGAAAAGCCCACCTAAGTGGGCTCAGCACGGTTCCAGTTCCGGTTCCGGGTGTGAAGATGCACTCCAGGGAAGGTGGCAGAGCGATGTGAAAGGGAAGCAAGAGGTTGCTTTTGTTTGTTTGGAGGAGCTCCAGCCTGCACTTTCCCCTTGGATGTGCCTCTTGGCTTTCGGCGCAGACCCCAGTCTGCCTGCATAGACCCTTCGGCCTCCCTATACGGACTTGCAGGGGACGTGCCCTGGACAGTGCTGTGAGCTCCAGGCCTGCGCGAGGACCCTTCCAGCTCCCAATGCACGCAGACAGCCCTTCTGCACTCTTCCTCACCTGACTCTGGGCAGCCATTGTGAGCCAGTCTTGTAAATGCTCAGGTATCTGTACATCTTGAATTAAATCTGCTTCTCTAGTAAGCGCTGGCTGCTACAGTCAACAAATATTTTTTTAGTCACCACTGTATAAGATAAAGAAAAACTACGTGTATTTAGCTATCAATAGTGAAAAATCTTAATGTACACCACCACTGTCCACTGTCACACCAAACCCAGGTGCTCTGGAGGAGTGCGAAGGCACCTCATTGGGCAGGTGCCTTGGTGACCAAGGTCTGCATCACTACATGCAGTTTTCTATGGCTTTTTGGGGGAGGAGGGTACGGGGGATCAAACTCAGGACTTGGCACTCACCAGGCAGGCACTTACACCACTGAGCTATCTCTCCAGTCCCCACTGCATTCAGTTTTCACTGAATGATTCAAATATGTCCTCTTTGAACAAATATTCTCATTTTTTTTTTTTAAGTGAAAGGTTTGTTTATTTATTTATTTACTTATTTGCGGAACTGGGGATTGAACTCAGGACCTTACAATTCTCAGGCAAGCACTTGTGCCCTTGAGCTATCTCCCCAGCCCTCCCATTTTTTAAAAAAGAAAAGTTTAAAGAAAATGATTGGCTTTAGGGCCGGCGAGATAGCTCAGCGGTCTAAAAACTTAGGCAACCACAAGGACTGCGGTTTGATCCGTGGTACCACATGCTGTGCCAGCCCCACCCCCAGGGCAGGCTGAGCCGGCCATAATATAAATAAGTAAATAAATAAATAAAATGATGGGCTTTAGTCAGCTCACATTGTTTGATGCCTTCAAGAAGAAACACATCAGCAGAGAGTAAGATGCATAAAATAATTCCATATGGTTACACTGAAATAGGCACGTTCATATTGGTAACAGCAATTAAAACTTAATAGAAAGCTATTATCTAAACTGGCTAGATTAAATATATTGCTGTTCATGTCACCACTCACTTATCCTGGCTGATGGGACTGATGGATGTGGTCATAGACAGATGTACCATTTTTTTTTATGAGAAAATTAGTGCACATACATGTACATGCACCCAGACAGATGGACACAAACACACACACACACACACACACACACACACACACACAC
>PVKN010017007.1:0-17566 GCA_004027915.1 Capromys pilorides | reverse complement strand
AGTTGAAAAGGAATTAGGCAAGAGAAGAGTTTGAAACAGTCTTGGTAAAACAGAGCACAGATATCTTGGAGTAGAAAAAAGTTAGGAATTTTCTAAGAAAAAAATAGACATGATCCAATTTGGTTATTAATACTGTACAGTTGGTTTGGCTGCCACAAGTGGGTTAAAGAGGGCAAGAGTTAAAATGGAAAACTGTTGCATAGTTAGGAGCTAGTCTTCATAGCACAAGAAAAAGACCATGGCAGAAACAGAAAAGGAAAGGTGCTAGAAGATGAGAACTAGACTGTGTAGGAAGAACTGTGATGGCTTGTGCTTAGCTGGCCCACTAAAGTCTCATGCAGCTGTAGGTGGGGCTTTCTGGACATGGCTGGATCTAGCGTGTGTGATGCGGGGATTCAGTGTGTGATCCTGGTGTCAGTGTGCGATGCTGGAATTCAGAGTGCTCCACCTTGGGTACAGGGGACACTGATCAAAAGGTGTGTAGCCCAGATGGGATGAATGGAAGAGGCAGGCCTGCGGCAGGCTGCTTCTACAGGTGGCTGCCTTCTGCCTGCCCTGCTCCACCATGGGCTGTTTCTCCTCTGAGGCATTGCCCCTCTGCCACACCACTCCGCCTCGGAGCCCACTGACTATGGATGGAAGGGTCCATGTGCCGTGAGCTGAGAGAAATATTTTTTCTTTAGATTTCATCAGCAACAAGAACAGTAACTGACAAGAACCAATGGAGTTTTTTGATGAAACTCAAAGTGGTAGGAAGGCAAAATCAACGGTCTAAAATAATTTTCAAATTTCAACATTGAGAAATTGTATTGTCACTTTTAACATTGACTGAAATGGAAAGTGTTGGGGTAGGAAGGCAGATGTGGAGTAGAAAACATGAGTTGAATATAAAGGAAGAAACATCTTAAAATTGTCCCTCATATTCATAATTTAGAAATTAAATCTCATATTTATGGAGTAGAAGGTGTAGGGTCTTTGAAAGAACATTTTTTCCCTAAAATTTAATTAATTAATTAATCAATCTATTTATTTGTCATATATGGGGTCTCAATACACTGTTTGGATTCATAGTGACCTTCCTGTGTCAGCCTCCCCAGCACTTGGATTACAGGCATGCACCACCATGCCTGGTTTCAGTGGCTGGCACAGCAGGGGACCAACACAGCTTGCAGCACCAGGGATTGAACCCATGTCCTTGCTCTTGCCAGGCAGGTGCGTAGACTGCTGAGCTATCTCCCCATCCCTGAAAGAATATTCTGACCTCATTCTTCAGGTAGGCTGCTTGTGCATAACAGCAAAGACCGTCGGGAACTCTGGGATGAAACTATCACACAGTGTCTTGGTTGGTGCAGCACTGACTTCAAATACTCACCTGAGGCTTCAATCCCCTGTGTTCTACATCTGTCGAGGAATCACACAGACTCTGCTGGAATGCTCATCTCTATAGAGGAATAATTAATAACAATAATAATAATAATAATAATAATAATGATATCTATTTCTGTGTACATCAGAGGCTCTTCTAACGAGTTAACAAAGACATATTTTTCAAAAATATCTTCTTACCCAGTGACATGTTGACTCCACCTCCCCACAAAAAACAAGTTTCAGGGCATCCAGGAGGCACATGAAGGGAAGGACCTCTAGGGCTAAACGGGTGCCCTTGCTCTTATTCTGGTTTTACTTATCACCTTAATGTTGTGGCTTTTGTCTTAGGGGAAGTGACAAAGTTGGCTGAGCTAATCTTTGGAATCCTTTCTAGCTCTGAACATTAACAGTTCTGAAGCTTTTATATTCACTTGCAAATAGTCATGAGAGTGGGGTGTGATGATGTATCCCTGCGATCCCAGCATTTGGGAGGCTGAGGCAGGAGGAGCACTATGAGTTCAACACCAACCTGCATTACATAGTGAGTTCAAGGCCAACCTGAACTGTATAGTAAGACCCTATATCAAAAAACAAAAACAACAAAAAATTCAAAGAGATATTATATATATATATATATATATATATATATATATAAAAATTGGTAAAAGAGTAAGATGATCCAACTCCACATCTTCTATGTACAAGATTTATATTTAAACTTATATCAGTGAATGGAATACTTAGTCTTTTAAGGAATAGAAATATCACTCTTTTTTTTTTACCATTTTTGAATTTTTTGGTCAAAATTCAGCTTGAATACATTTTCTGTTATTATACAAAATACCTATCTTCTTTTCAGAAATTTGTGTGCTTAAACCCTTCCAGAGTTCTAAGAAAAGATTAGCTCTAAGATAAAAGTGTACAGTTTCCATATGTGTCATGAATGCCAGCCTCTTGCTGAAGGCTATCCTGGAGAAACAGTGATGCGGAAGGAGAGGACAGACTGGGCCACGACACTGTGGTGTGGAGGTAAGAGGAGCAACAGCGCTTCACATCTCACTCATCCCTGTCTCTTACATCAGCAAGAGCAAGGGAGACCTACAATAAGTGATACCCCTATGATGCACCTTGTCTGGTATCAGCTTAACATGGAAACCTTCAATTAATTCACTAATTCATGGACTCCTGGTAAGAAAAGTCACCTGCATGCTCAAGCCCATTCATGCCACTAATGAGGAATCCAAAAGGCCACACGTAACAACCCAAAAAATGGTCCTCCATCCTCATCCCGTCTCCTACTGTGAAGACATTCAGGGATTGTCTTCAAGTTCAGTTCTCATGGCCAAAGAGCCAGGTTAGGAGTGGACCAGCAGGGACATTCCCCTCCAAGAGCCCAGGAGATGAGACTCAACAGCAATACAACAGTTTTCCTCACTATATTGCCAGGGTACTCAGGATCCAACTGCTAAGGGTAGGATACATCAGGTGCCCTGCCATATTTATGACTTTGGTTCTAATCATTCTATTTTTCTCATGCTGATGTTGCAATATGAACAGGCTGACTGCATTAATTGATGTTGTCTCCTTTGACAAAAGCATTCAGTGATGTCCCGCCTGGAAGGCCCACATTTTTAGGCTCCCACCAACAGAACGAAATATTTGTCAGGAGGCACAGTGTTTAATTGACCCTGAGCTAGTGGATGTCGGTTGTTACAGTAATTATTATAACACCAAATCTAATTATATATTCTGTAAACTTTGAAATATTAATGCAAAAGAAATAGAATTGTTTCTATGAAAACAAAGTTGTGTGCTTTAGAATGGTTCAATAATGTGAAGTTGCTAAAAATAAAGAAGTAGAATTAGGCGTGAGAGAAACAAGTGGAAAACCTTGGGGAAAAGTCAGTTAACAATGAGGATTCCATATTCTGATTGCTTTGAAAATGTCACTCCATTCTTCCTTCATTTGAAGAAAACCAAAACTTGACATTGCTATAGTGCGATTTCATATACGGCCATGCAAGACACATCCTGTATTTAAATACTGGTGAATGAAGGTACATTTGTTTAAAATAAAATAAAATGATTGAAGTTCATATTTACTTATAATTTCCTTCTTTAACTTTCTTAATTAACCACCTAATGATCATGTCAAATAAGAGAATGTCTACTATAAAAGTCAATTCCAATCAACTTGTGTGTGGGAGGGATATAAATCTAAAAATATAGAGAAAGGAATAAAAATTAACTCATCTGTGCTTAATGAATCCAATATCATCATTTCAATTTGGCCAAATTATCTTGGTAAGGCAGTGATGAGATGGGTATGTGAGACACAAATTCACTTGCCTTGGAATTACCTTAGAGTACATTTGTGTTCCTAGAGTTAATGCAAGGCCAGGCAATGCAAAGCACTGCTTTTTCAGACATGCTCTGAGACTGTGAGCAGCCACCTGCTCTATGATATTGAGAAAAATACACAACTTTGGAGTCAGCCTGATGCAGGCTTCATGCCTCAACTTACTAGTGACCACCTTGTTGATCTTAAGTAAATCATTAAGCATTTTGGAGCCTGGTCTCCTGATGTCTGAAAAACGAGACCAAAAATTTATATCTCATTGATCTCAATAAAATTTAATAAACTACATACAAATAGCTAGCATAGCTGTCATTTTTAAACATTCACCAAAAGATTCGTTTTCATGTCTTTCCTTTTTCCAAATGACAACCTTAATATCTGTGGTCATTGCCTAGGCACACACACAGGCTATCCCCTCTTGCTCTCTCAGTTATTTCCATTTCTGTTCTCATATTTGTTCATTCTACACAGGCAATTCACTTAATAAATGGATCCACTAGTGGACTTTTTGTGAATTGCAATATATTAAACAGCTGCTTCTTAGAATGATAGTTGTCTTCTGATAACAGTTGTCTTTGACTCACTCATGCAATGTTATGGGCATTAGGATGATCGGCCAGGTCAGAAAAGAAATGAGAAAGACAACTTTTATTCTCTAAGTCTATATAGATCAATGTGGTAAACTGAGGTAGAGGTATCTTTAAAGAGTTTAAATTCAGACTAAGCATCCATATTTACCTATCTGATAGTGCAACCTCTTGATGTTTAAATCTCTCCAAATTTTATACTCGCCTATAATGTACTTTCAAATTAATCTGGCATTGTTTAGGTGGAAGAACAATGTTTTGCAAATGCCCAAAGCTAGGACTACAGGGCTCCCCACTGTGCTCTGAGCTTCCGAGGTAAATCTAGGCCAATATACTTCTCTGAGTATTTGACAAATTCCACTGTTGCTTACTTTATTCCTGTGAAATTTAAAATAAACAATTAACCTATTTCCTACACAGTGTTTGGTATTGATTTAATTTAGCATGTGTTATTCATCTGCATGCCTCACGATGGTTGCTTAATTGTCTAAATCTTCCCGTGTAGAGGGCTGCCTATGGAATCACTTTCCTCTGAACACTCTTCACAGAGTGTGGCTTACTATTTCCATAACATCTGTCTTTTCTACTAAGTAGCAGATTAACAATTATGCTTCTTTTAAAGGTGTGTGTGTGTGTGTGTGTGTGTGTGTGTGTGTGTGTGTGTGTATTTAGGGAGGGAGGGATAAGACAATTTGCTTTCTGATACAATAGCTTGCAGTCTATCACCCAGCCTGCGATTTTGCTTGTACCCATAATGCAGCTGACAAGATTGTCCTTTTCTTACACCTTATTTTTCTACAGAATGCCAGTGCTTCCATTAAACTCGATTGTCTGCCAAAGAGAGTCTTTCTCCTGCTACCATTCTTCATGTGTCTCTCACACATACAAACTCACACACACAAACGTATGCACACATGCACACAGAACTCCTTTCCACTGTGTTAAGCAGTAAAGCAGAAGGATTTTTTAAATTAGTGTTTTGTTTTGGCAATCGTTGCTGATGTGTTCATGTAATAGGGTTTTAATCAAATCCCCCAAGCTGAAGACCTTTCAGTGTATCTTAGGCTGCACTGTGCAGGGCTTATTCCACTTGAAGTGGCCACCAGGGAGGTACAATTAGCTGTTCCCATGGAGAAGTTTGTTACAGTAATAAATAATAAGTAGCATAGGTAGCGATGGAATCAATTAAAGATATTTTTGACCATCTAATGGTTTACAGGAACGATAAATAATAGATAACAAGTTTTGGACTATATTTTCTATCTACATGTCTCCTTGTAACTAAACATTGACCACGTACATAGGACGATGTCTGGGGTGCCTACTTTTTCGTTCTTAAAGCCACATTGGTGAGGGTGCTACATAAAAGACAGTTGCAGCCCTTATATAACTGAGCTGATTTTGAGAGGGTTAAAACTCTGCTGTAAATATTTGCTGCAGGCGGAAATCTAACATATGAAGCAGGAGAACAAATTGTGTTATCAGTTTCAAAAACAATCTGTTTCGCCATTCATTTATTTATTTTTTTAACCAGTGGAAAACAGAACAATAGGAGTTGACTGGCTGAGAGGGCTTTGTGCTTTGTCTCTGGGTTCCAGCAGCTTTGATGTCAAAATGGAAATTTGGCAAGTAGGGCTCAGTAAAGTGCTTTAAATGCTTTTGGCGTCTTGACAGGGAAAAGAATGAAAATGATCAAGCTACCTTGGTTCAGAATTGGTGAATGTATGCTCACGATTTGCTTTGTAAATAGAAGCTCAGAAAGAAAGAGGCAAGATGGATTCATGTGTGTATTCAGGGTTAAACCGGTAGGACCTGCATCCCCTGCAGCAGGTCAGAGATCCACAAGCTTAGTGAAATTTACATGGAAAGACACAGTTGTTCCTTCCAAGTTGTTGGAGAAGTGACATATGGTCTCAATGCCAGTGTAGGTCTCAAAGGGAATTAGACTAAAAGTTGAGCCAAATGAATCTTAAGTTACAATTATCACTATTTGATTAGGAGAAGTAGTTCTAGATGACGATCTATTTTACCAATGTTGTTGTACTTTCACTCCAAGTGATTCTTTTTTTCAGTACTGGGGATCAAACTCAGGACCTTGTGCTTGCCAGGCAGGTGCTTATACTGATGAGCTATCTCCCCGACACCTACAAATGTTATTGTAAAAGCCACTTTGTAGTTTGGGCTACCTCGATGTAGAATGCTTTTCTCTTTCCCAAGGATATTTATGACATCAAAACAAACAAAGAGTTATACATAGGCAACAGATACTCCCTTTCTGGGCTGCTAGGGTGGGAAATTTGTAAACACATGCTAAGTTATTTCTTAGGTGATGTACACTGTATTTAATGTAATAGTGCCTGGTATTTTATCAAGGGGTCAGACAACTACAGACTATGGCCCATTCTCAGTTTTGTAAATAATGGGTTGTTATTATTATTTTTTCTTTTTTTGCAGAACCAGAGATCAAACTCAGGACCTTGCACTTGCCAAGCAGACACTTGTGCCCTTGAGCTATCTCCAGGCCCTTGTAAATAATGGGTTATTACAACACAATAGCATCTACTCTTAGTTATTATGCATGGGTGCTTCAGACTATGCTGGAAGAGCTGTGTAATTGCAACAGAGACCATATGCATTGTCTGCAAAGCTGAAAATATTTACTGCCTGACCCTTTACAGAAATAAGTTTGCCAGCGCTAACTTAAAGAATCCTTTCGCCTGAAGACTTAAACTTCCCTGTTGCGGAGGGGGTTATATGAAAGACAGTTGCAGCCCATCTCTGTTCTTAATTCTGAAGACTAAGGCAAGAAATCTGAGAGTAGGAAAATAATAATAATAAAATTGTTCATATCGTTTTCTGACCATGGCTATTGATCAAGACAGTCAACAGTGATTGAACAGAGTAACCTGGCCCACAGAGAGGCACGCTGTGTGAAAGGACGAGGCCTCAGCAGGAGCTGGATCCCAGGTAACAGGGCCCTTCAGAAGTTTGTCAGGGTACTGATGAGCTCCCAAGGTACCAAGTGTGTGGGTGTGGGTGTGGGTGTGTGAGAGGGTGAAGCTAGGGGTAGGACACAAACATGAAGATCAGATTGGCTCCAGAATTCAGAAGGAGTGAGATGATGTACCAGAACAAAGCAAAGACCCTGAATGGATTGCTTAAACACAGGGCAGTGGCTTGGATTTCTTTTTCCCTGAGTGATGGCTCCTTGTTGCCCAGCTTGCTGAGGATGCACAGTTTCTGCTTTTCCAATGTAGCTCAAAGGGCCCAGCTCTTTTGTCTTCCACCCCACACAGCATTGTCTGCACTGAGCTAAAAAACACTGAGTGAAACAGGAGGCAGCAGAGCAATCTTTCCATGAATTTGGAAATCCTTACCCTCTACCGACTTCATACAAATGAGAGTATGGGCCAGAGTTGACTATGGTCCATAGTCTAAAAAGGGCAGTCTCACTGGACACCCCCCAAATCTCTTAGAGCTGGGTAGGAATTAATTCACAGGACCTAAGGTTAGGATTCTTCAATGCACAAAGACTATCAGTAGTTTTTTAAAAAGTAGTTTGAGAATTATGGGTAAATAGAGAAACAGCACCAAGTGGGCAGAACAGGTTCCTTATGTCTCTAGATGCAAAACTGAAAGCAATTGTGTGTTGTGTATCCTAGACTATGCTGAATCCTTCTGTAGCTCACCATCTCCCTCTACTTTTGGACATCCACATGTATCCCATTTTGGCCCAAATGACTCTTTTCTCTTCATTTCTTAGCCTCAGTTTCTTCTTTTCTTCCCATTCTCTCTCTCTCTCTCTCTCTCTCTCTCTCTCCTTTCTTTGATACCAAACCTACAACCTCTGCAAAGCATCTTGTGAGCATTTTTTTCTGTCCTGATTATGACCTCTAAAGTTCCTGGCCTCTGCTTTATTTCCTGGAAATGCCATATCTGCTTCTCATGCTGCTTCTTCCCAGTCAGGACCTTGTATTTTCAGCACCTGAAATGCTTGCAAACTCGTAATTAGGCTTTGTGTAAACATTTAAGGGTTTTATTTTCCTTTTACAAAGGGCTGTTAAATGAGATTTGGGTGGAGATTTTGGCATGTCTCATCTTTATTTTTTTAAATCACTGATTAACAAGAGACAAGCCACGTTCATTTTATGTAACACAAGTAGGAATTCAGCTCTCCAAAGTCATCATCCCTACTCAATGTCCCACAAAATTAGTAGATACTAATTATTAATAAAATTATTAATAAGAAAATCAAAATGAAAAAAGCAAAATAGATATTCATTTCATGTTGTTTTGCCTTTGTTGTTAGCTAAAGGAGTCAGAGACATGCTTGTCAAACACCTCTTTTTAAGCCTTGCATGATGAAACACTTAATCTTTAAAATTAAAGACTGGAAAAGGAGAAATTATTGTTCGGTGTCAAGGTAAAACTGAAGTTGAAATTTTCCTTGAACATACCACTTAGTTTTTGAGAATCTGTACTATGGTAGCGCATTATATCTACCATTCTCCTATCGATCCAACCAAGATGACTTTCCTGAGGAGTGAGAAACACACCTTTATCCTTCAGGATCATGGTTTCTACCTCTACTTCCAAAGTCTTTTAATTTTCTTTATGACACACTTGCCAACAGTTGTGTCAAATTCCAAGTCTGAGTAGTCAGCTACTTTGGAGCCTAAATTATCAGCTTCTTTTGAATAGTTGTTTTGTCAATGGAAGCCCTACTTTCCTGACCCTTTAGTCCACTGCTAACCCTCTTCCATGATGACCTGCTTCTATCCTATGTCTGATGCCTACTCTTTATCTTACACAGTTCCTTATTCATATAATATCCAGCCACAGAAATAAAGGAGAGCCACTGAAATACATTGTTCTCTTTATGCTTCTACATTCTGTCCCATTTGTACCAAGATCCTTTCTCTCACTTGCTTTTTTGTTAAAAGCTTGCTGAAAGATTGTCCCCTCTTACCTCAGTGGGAGATTTTTTAGGTTAAAATCTCTCACTGAAGTTCAGAATTTCATTTGTATTTCATGAATCACACTGCTCAACAGCTACCTGTTAGATGTCTTTCTTTCTAAGTATCAGGGCTATGCCTTTGGTTTATCACTAGTAATTAACCTGGGAACTGACATATGGTTAGGAATCCCAGATATATGTTAAGCTGGGCTGCAAAATAGGTGAAAGAAAAGTTATCTGGCTCTTGAGAGAGCAAATACAAAGGCTGGGCCTTATAACCAGCAAGGATAATCCTACCACAAACAATTTAAAATTTCAATTTAATTTGTCATCAGGTCTACATGAATTCTTCTTTTTAGACCTTAGAATGTTGACTGCTAGACTAAGAGTACTGGAGATGAAGATGAGGAGAGGAAAAGAAGATCAATTTTTAAGTGAATAAATTTCAGTCAGCTTTACCAGTGTTTTGGAACCACTGGCCATATATATAAACGTATAACACAGTAACTTCAAAACTAACAAATACAAATCCTTCTTTCTAATGAGTCACTTGAATACAAAATAGTCTGTAATTCAAGAAACCAAAAACAGTAGAAAGGAAAACTTTGTTAGACCTGACCAACTTGTTCTACCAGTTAAGGACAAAGAAATATCTGAAGAAGTCCAAAGACACACAGTGTTGTGCCTTGGAATACAAGAAGGATCCTATGTCTCCCCCTTCTGGGTGGTGCAATAAGTTAACAAAACAACCCCAGAAGTCCTAATGAGGTCTATGAGGCTATGACCTCAGAGATGTGTCCCTTCTGATCATTCGCCTTCTGTGAACTTTGAGTAAAAATGGTTGATCTAGAGTTCATATCAAGATATTTTCTCTCATCCCCAGCTTTCTAACTTGGGTTATTAGCATTTCTTAACAATTCTAACTTCACATCCCATTGAAAGAAACCATTAAGAAACCCACTTCTTGCATATTTTAATTCCAGGCTATCACTGCATTTTGATTAGATTAAAATTGGCTTGAAAAGGTTGCATTTGGAAATAATCTGAAATGTTACCACAAGGGGTATAATTTTCTGGAGTCTCCCAAAGATGGTTTTAGCTTAGCAGTAAACCTCAAAATACTAAAAAAGAAAAGCAATTATTATAAGTAACAATGCCAGACAAGGCAAATCCACAGACAATTTGGGGGGAAAGAATTATCTAAAAATATGTTTGCATTATCCCATTACCTTTATTCAGTGATTACATATCTGACAAAATCAAATCCCAAGAGAATTTGATGAGGCTGTTATCAGAATATTCATGGCAAGGTCTGAGACAAGCCAATGGCCTACAATGAAGAAACTGTGCGATAAATGACTTACATACCAGAAAAGGTTCTCATTGAATAGTGACACCTAAAATACCCAAGTCTGGCCAATTATCAGTTAAAACTATACAACAAACAGTAGAAAAAGAAAGAGAAGAACACCTAAACAGATAGCAGTAGGGATTCTCATATGTAAGATATAGTAACAAGAATGAAGCACTAAGAAGTCAGTACAAGGGTCAACCAAGAAAAATAATATAAGAAGAAAAAGGAGGAGACACCTGTAAGCAGGTGCAGGTGCAAGGGCCAGGGATTCAATCCCCAGGCCTGCCGCCCCAGCCCTGCCTCCAGGGCACATTGAGAGGGCAATAGAGACTGGGCATGGTGGTGCATGCCTCTTGGCAGTCTGTAAACAGGTGGATCACTATGAGTCCCATCTAGTAGTGAGACCCTGAACACTCTGCAGAACATCCCCCCGCAAAAAAAAAGGAGGAGAGAAAAGATATCATGATGAAGAGAATGGGTTTTGAAAAATGTAAAGGCATGTAAGAAAGAACATTGCAGAAATCTTTGTAGATCTAGTTGTGTATAAAAGTGGTTGATACTAATAGTTAAATCATGCTTATTATATTTTTCCCTATGCAATAGGAAACTCATCTTTTAGGATGGTTCAATTAAAATGATATAAAATTTGTTCAGAAATATTTAATAATTTCTACTTTTTTACCATGCATTAATTCTTTAAATAATTCCAAAATATCAGCACAGTAGCTTGCTGTAAATGTTTGTTTCTTACCAGTTCAGTTCTGGCTATTTTAGAGCCATACTCCTTGTATCCCTAAGGTGCTGTAATCTTTAATGGATAGCCTTTATGCTTGCTGAAGAGAAGCAGAGAACATAACTCATCAAAGTTCTTCATGGACCAGACATGGAGATGGCTTACAACTTCTCTGCCCATGTCGTATTGACCAGAAATCAATAACAACACAGTCCAACTGCCACAGAGCTCTGGAGAATGGTGTCTCTCTGTTTGACCAAGAAAGCAAATATGGATAATAGATGTCATTCACTGTTTGATTGTCTGGAGATTCAACAATATGTGCTGGCAAGTGGGAAGAAGAAGAAAAAAAAAATCTACCTTTAAGGACAGAGAGTAGATATTAAGAAATTAAAAAGAAATGAAATGGAAAAGTTAAACGCATGATAATTAAATGGTAATATATCCTAAGTAGAGAAGAAAGACACTAAGATAAGGAGTGGGGTTCAGTTACTATTTAAATAAGACAACTGGAGAAAGCCCTCATGGAGAAGGAGGTATTTGAGGGAGGACAGAAAAGAAGAAGTAAGGGAGTTAGTAGTTAAGTGGAGGAAGGACATTTCATACAGAGGATGCAGCAGATCTAAGAGTTCTGGACAAGAATGTAGCTGGCATGTCAGAGGTATGGAAAGGAGCCCAATATGGGTAAAGTGAGGTGAACCTCTCATCACTCATGGAAGAAATTAGAAGATGAGATCAGTGAGGTAATGAGGGAGGCAAATTTCAAGCTGTTCAAGGGCTCCAGATTTTCTGTTGGTGTTTTTATTGGTTTTATGCTAAAAAAACATTTAGAATATTGAAAGGAAGAGTGACACTTGTGCAACTACTTTTAATAGGGTCACACTAATTGCCAAATAGAGAATAGAATGTAGAGGAAAAGAGTCAATGGAAGTAGATTAGGTAAAAGGACATTGAAATAGTCCAAGTGGATTGGATCAGGAATAATTGGGAGATAACTGGATCAGATCTCTAGCAGGCAAGTAGGATCCAAGAGATTATCTGCTATATGGTAGAGAGAAGAATAAAATATGACTCCAAGATTTTGCACCTCGGCATGCAGACAGGTAAAATAGTACGGGAATGTGGGTTCTATTTGGGGAATTGGATAGTTGGGTTATTTTGAAATATTAAGGTTGAGATGATTTTTAGCTATTCAAGTGCAAAAATATATAGAGAGCTTTGAATAGAACACCTGTGTAGTTCAAGGACATGGTCTTTCTGGAGATGGAGATGTGTTAGTTTTTGGACTCTAGTCTAATGAGGCTCTAAGGCAATTGGAAAAGAATTAAAAGGTTGCGCTTTGGTGAAACCCCAAGATTGGAAAGGAAGATGAGAGATGGGGAAGGTTTACCTGATTCAACAGGGAATAATGGCTAGTGAGGAAAAGAGAAAACAAAGAGAAGGTAAGGAAAGCAAATGCTTCCAGAAGGGAGAGATTAGATTTAACAGACACTATAGATGGATCAAGTAGCAAAGAATGAGATTGGACTATTGGATTTAGAACACAAATGCCATTGGTGTCATTAACAAGAGCTACGTTTCCATCAAGTGGTGAGAAGCAAGCGTGACTAGAGCGAAGTCAAGGGAATATGAGAAAAGGAACTGCGGGAATATGAATGTAGAAAACATGTTATAAAGAGAAGGGAGGAAAGCAAGTTTTCATTTGGAGTGGAAAGTGGGTTGCAAGAACGTGTTTTTCCTCAGATATTTGTACACGGATGAGAAATACTCAGTCAGCAGGAGTGGTGTAGAAGAGAGAAGGGAAAATTCTGAGAGGAATTTTCTTTAACTTATAGAAGGAGATGAGACCAAATGCATGAGGGAAGGTGAAAGGGACATCCACAAAGTGACATCTGTAATAGGGAAGAAAGGCACAGATGTAGGTCGGGCAGGGATGTCGTGGATACTTGCGGCATCTCTCCTGTGATTGCCTCTATTTCTTTAGCAGAATGGAAGTGAAAACAAAGGAGGAGACCTTTGAGGAGAGAGAAGAAAGTACAAAATGGTCACCGAGGAAATAGGCAGAGGGAAGGGCTGGGGAAGTGCCGCGTGATTGGCCGCCTGAAGGGCTCTCCTGTGCAGAGCGCCGGCATTTCAAGCGAGGCGAGTCAGCAGGCCTGTGTTTATTTCCAGCTTCATTTAGTTTCATGGGTGCCGGTGAGCATAGGGGAGAGCTGGATTCAACCAGAGTTGCATTATTCAAGTGAGTAAGCCAAAGAGCGAGTAAACTTCGGAAAGTGGAGTGAGGGTGTGAAGAGTTCAAAGGCAGTTTCAGAAGTGGGTTCCCTGGGGTACAGATGTCAGTGCTGAGGGTGCAAACTGGAAAGCTGATGTTACTGAACAGAAGGAGGGACGCAAGAGGAGTTTACAATGTGGGGGATCATAGGATGCAACACTGATTGATGAAATGTATTATGTGATATGAAAAGTCATATTTCGTCCAACTATTAGGCATCTAAAGACACAAGATGCTTTAAGAATGTTGCTAACCCATAAATCTGCCATGAGTACTTCATGTACCACCTTTGAAAAATGGGTGTGCTTTCCATATTCCTTTAAATCAGAATTAGACATTCACTGTATACTTTCACCTAAATAAATATGTCTATGATCATTAAACTGTAAAAAAAAATTCATCTATAGAAACAGCATTGGAGGACATGGCCTATAATAAAATACATGCACATACTACACACAACAATCTGGGGATACTTCCTCATCACAGAGTAAAGCGAGCCAGTCCACTCAAGTGAAACAAGCAAGGGTTTAACTGAAACAAATAGCAAGGAGTTTTGATAGCATCAGAAGTCCAGTTGGTGATTATCCTTGAGAAAGACTGTTAGTGGTTTCTGGGCTCCTGATAATTACTGTCTGTTGTTTGATTTGGTTGATAGATTATTTGGTCTGCCAGGCTGGTGAGAAGCCATAGAACTGTACAAGCTGAAGAGCTCTAAGTGTATATATACCCCAACGAAGTGTTTACAGAACGAACTTTAGCCTAGGAGTCAAGGGTTTCACTAATTTCTTCTTTTGTTTAATTGCTTCTTTGTTTAATTTAATTGTGGGCTGGAATCCAGAATTCCATAGGAGTTTCAGTCATCAGTAACATTTTATGTGGCAAAGCTCTGCAAGAAAAGAGAAGTGCTTCAAACTTGGTAGCTCAAACAAACGCTCACTAATTTACTGATAGTGATAGCGTTGATTTCTTCTGCGATTCCTTTTTTTTTTTTTTCCTGCAATTGATCTCATTGTGAACATGCAACCTGAGAACAATGGAATGGATAAGTGGAATTTTTATTTATTAAAAGGGCAACATCTTAGAAATGAAGTTACAATTTAGTTGGGATAAATTGTCTTATAAATTCATTTTTTTTACATTAAAGCTATAATTGAGGGGCATTATATGCTGTTTATCACTGCAATGAAAATGTAGTTAGAATGAACTTCTTGAGGCTGTTAAACTGCCTCTTATTAGCATTGAAACTATACTCACAGCCCATTATCTTGGGCTATATTTTTTGGTATAAGAGAATTGCTATCAAAGTGTACTTAATCTGAAAGGAATTGGATTATAATTGGAGTCTTTTTGAAAGGGGAATTAAAATTATTTGCTATTGTCATATGGTAACAACGCACTGTTGGAATGTTAAAGGAATGCGGCAGTGGTATTAGAAGGGCACATTTGTTATTAGCATTTGATGTCACGTGATACTCTGCAGTCTTACTCCTTGTTAATCTGGGTAGCAAAGGAGAGACAATGTTTATCAAGCCATCTGATAAAAGTGTGTTTTCAACAAATACTGGAAACCTTTCACTGTGCTCACTCACAGATATCACCTGAAATTTCTTCACAGGGAGTCTTAGAACTAGAGCATAAGAATTTGTGCATTTAGAGCATAGTAGGTGTTTTATAAAGATCAGTAGTATACATTAAGTTACATCACCAACAGATCAAGTAGAGCTGAACAGAATATCCCTTCTAATGGATTGTTTTAAAGGTAGTAAAGTGGATGTGAGGTCACTGTTGTCATTTTCATGCTATGGGATGCCAATCCAAATGCCACCAGATCTCCAGTCAGCATAAAAAAATTAAGCACCAAATCCAGGTGAGAGGTTGGCAACTTTTTCTGTGAAGCACCAAATAGCACATGTTTTTAGCTTTTCAGGCCATATAGTCTGTTTTAAAACACAGCCGTTGCTACATGAAACTACCCACAGACAGCACGCAAATGAAAGGATATAGCTGTGCTACAAAATATATGACTGCAAACCCCAGGCAGCTGTCCAGGCCTGGTGGCTGACATCTGTAATCACAGCACTACGGCAGGCTCAGGCAAGATCACACGTGTGGGCCAGACTAGGCAAATGAGCTGAGTGAGACCCTGTCCCCAAACCGAAAAGTAAAATAAATGCAGAAGGGTGGGGATAATAGGTCGATGCCAAGGCTTTACACTAAGTCAGAGTACCACAACCCGGAAACAACAATAACAACAAACAACAACAAAACAGCCAACAGCAGGCTGATGTATCGCATGAGCCATCATTCGCAGAACGTGGTGTAGGTGATTTTCTGGCAAACCTGTAAATAGGAAATCAAACCCACCAGCTGAAATCTCATGGCTGGATAGGTTGGAAGCTGGCTATGCAAATACAAACCATGGCTTTGTTTGTTACAAAGATAATTTTCATGTTAAATTATGAACTGCAAGGTAATTTTAATATAATTATTTTAACGACAATGCACTAATAATTATTACTGTCCTTAAACATAAATAGCATCTTGTTCTTTTCTCTTTGGAGACACTAAACTACACAGTACCTCGTCTTATTCAGTAGAAACATAAACAAGTTAGTATGATTTTTAAATAAAGGAGGAATTTCCAGGTTCATTTTTCAGTTTTATTCTTTTTAACTAAAGGCCATCTAGGTAGCCCTTATGTGTGCGAGTGTGCACGTGAGTGTGCGTGTGTGTGAAGCTTTGATTGAAATGAGTGTTCTTTGATTCTCCACTGTATTCCCAATGTTGTTTAAGAAGGCAGCCTGCGAGTGGGTTGGCCCCGCTCCTGATTTATGAGTAATTTGGTTGCTTTACCAAAGCAGCAGTCACGACAGGATTATGCCCACGCTCTGTAGGCCTGGATCCACCCAGAAAGGACAAAAGGGACATCTTTCACCAGCAAGAGACATTCAAGCTACCCATGCTGACTGGAGAGCTAGAGTGAAAGTTCATTCAGAAACAAACCCAAATTCTAAATCAGGAGCAAAGTGAATTATAGTTCACAGGAAGTAGAGAGATGGAGCTTTCTCAAATTGGAAGAGGATCAAGAGATGGAAGGAGGAGAAGGGAGAGGGAAAGGGAATGACAAAGGAGTCAACATGTGTCGTGCATGTGCATGAATGTCATGCATGCGCATTATTTATGTGTATTGTGTATCGTGCAAGTACAGAAGAGAGAAGGAGAGAGACAGAGAGAGACAGAAACAGAGAGAGAAAGAGAGACAGAGAGAGAAACAGAGACAAAGACAGAGACAGGGAGCACAGGCCATGCCATTTACATGCACCACCCATTTGGAAATGGCACCAATGACCTTGTAGCCAATAGTCAGACTTCTTCAAGTACCAACGTCTTTACTAGCATAACTGATAGAAAATTCACACTTCTCAGAATTGACCATTCAATGAGAAAGAATAAAACTGCTAGGTTCGTTCAACCCAGAGCCACGTTACATGCGTGCGTCTCAGCTGCCCACAGTTCTTATTGCTACGGCATCAATGGTGAGTGCTGAGTGACCCGCAGCCACTGGTGCCCAACCCCCGCTCCTTTGCATGCCTGTCTCCTGGTCTGTGTTCCTCCCTGAAACCTGACAGAGCCCAGGATGCCAGGCCCACACCGGCAGTGACAGGCCCGCGTCCTTTAGCTGCGCAGACAATCTAGGGCAGTGCTCTTAGTGACTTTCCCCACACTTATATTTCCAGTATTTTTTGACATTTAACACCATTAGAATATACAGCAGAATCCAAGTATAGTTGCTCCGAGGTAAAAATGTGTTTTTTCATATCTCAGTGTGTTGAATAACCTTTAGATGCAAAGTTAGCACAGCAAACATTGACACGATGTAGGCAGCTTGGTGCAGAGTGCCTAAAAATAAATACAAGTAGTTCATATGCT
>PVKN010017006.1:0-17557 GCA_004027915.1 Capromys pilorides | reverse complement strand
TTTGGAACAAGGATATGACTCCATCTATTAAGTTAGTTTTGTTTACCTTTAAAATGTCAAGTAATATTTATGTACTTGCTTTTTCTAAGATCTCTTAAAATCAAAGTTTGCAAAATTTGTGACTTTTGCACTAAATTTGCAAAATCCCTACAGCAATCTTAGTTTGGATTCCTGCCAAATGTGGTTCTATGAAATCCAACTATGGTTGATCCAATCTCATGTGCATTTGCAGCAGAGATATGGGCGGGAGGTGCTGCTCCTTATCTCACAGTCCAAGAAGGTTACAGGAAAGTCCCTTCCTTGGCATCCTCCTCTGCAGGATCTGCCCCCCAGGTCTTCATCTCCTTCAAGCATTTAACTCTGCCTGCACCCTCCTGGTTCTCCTCCTGTCTCCGTGGTTATTTTTCCATCTGTCATCAATCTCCTTTCTTGCCACCTCGTCAGCATAACCTTCCTTCTAGGTAACTATGGACCCATGGCTTCAGATCTCAAGAAGGTATCTTCCCGTGACAAATACACAATGTCATGCCTGACCCGGCAGGACCTTCTCTGCAAACAAACCATTCTCAGAAAACAGCATAAAGCCACTAAAAGGGCCTTGCTGCCCTCAGCAAACAGAACAGGTGGCAATAAAGGAAATTCAGGACTGGACATACAATCTCCCCAGCGCTGGAAGGCTCAGCATTAGCTGCACACCTGTGCTGACCATGGTTGGAACTCTGACCCCAAGCATTCCATCTAGATTTGTTGGGATTAAGACTCTATCCCCAAACCCTATAAAGCTCAACTTCTCCCTTGGCCAATGGCTGATATCATGCACAATTTCAGCCTATCTGCAGTCAGCCTTTTGCTCACATAAGCCTGTCTTTGGGTAGGCACTCATATGCACAACACATAATCCCCAAAGTTTTGAAATTTATTTCTCTGCAATTAGGTAACAAACTGCTGTACCGCAGTCCTAATCTCTTCACAAAGATACAGGCCCACATTTCTAACAGTTGATGCACAGCAGGCTGGGCTGCAGCTGCACCATGCATCTTCCCCATGACAACCACTGCCTTGGGGTGACTGTGTGCATGGGTGCTCTTTGGAGTCCGCTCATCTGCACAGCATGGGACAGCGATTAGTTAAATTCAAACATAGGCTGCAGCGGTTTAACTACTGCCTTCCCTATGCCATGCCACCCACCCTGCAGCCAGCTGTCCATGCCCACCTGAGCACATGCAGCCTGCGGCCTGTCACCCTAATACCAGCCTCTGTGCACTGAACACCCCACCACAGCTCCCAGAGGCTCTGAAGAGCACACTCTACTGTGCCCTGTGGCTGTGCATGACTGAAAGGCTCCGCTGCCACCACATGAATGCAGTGACTCTCGTCATCACACCCGGATACAGGCTGGTCTCCACCTCCAGTGACACTGAGCCTGCAGGCACATGGACCCTGCCCTGACAACCCCAGCATGCACACTTCATCCCCTCTGTCCCTCCTTCTATGTGGACCCTTGTCCTCCCACTAAGGGAGAGCTCACCTCCAACGCCCTCTGCACCTGGCTCAAGCCGTCACCCAGCCTATCTCTCACTCCTGGAAGTGTGTGGGCACATGTATCCTCCCCCACTGGGCTGCCACTGGTCTTTCTCTCCTCAAAGGCACACAACCAGCCCATGCTTTAAACATAGAGAAAGCTAAAAATAATGAAATAAAGTGGAAGCAGGGATGAGGTGTGGAAAGAATGAAGAAAGAATAACATTACTGAATGTATAACTTGTATCCCCAGTGACTTGTGTGATGCTTTGTAGAATTAATGCTGGGAATCAACAGATCTTAAAACACCCACCAGGCCCTGTACTGATCTTAAAACTAAGTTCAACAAGCACACTTGACCTCTGGTGCCATCAGCAGCAGTGAGATTTGGATACTTTACAGCCCTAAGAATGCTGTATACCACAGGGGAACAGAAGTGCCACTACAGCACTTTTTTTACCTGACAAAGTTTTATTAACAGGCTTCATTTTCGATCACTCTGATCTCTCATTCTCCTGCCCTCCCTCTATTCACTTGCCAGCCCAGGACAGCTGTCTCCTCATTCTTTACCCCAGTGCTTAAAACATAGTCACCACTGAGGCCCACAGGAATCAGCAGCGAGACCAGGGGAGCCGCAGGCTATGGGAAGGGGATGCGGAAAGGCAGCCGCTAACAAGAAGGCAGCAAAAACACAGTTGGGTCTGCAATGAGGTCAGAGACATCCACATGGCCAGCCAGGAAAATCTCCAGGGTGCCAGGGCCCTGGGCAGTTTTTCCAGAACTGCAGCACTTTGAGTCTCATCCCGTCTCTGTAGCAATAAAAGAACCAGCAAGGGCGACACTGCAGGCCTAGCGGTGTAGTGCTCTGCAGAAAGCAAGGCTTCTTCAGCAGCAAGGTGGCTTCATGTTTCATAGTGAGTGGGAAAATGCGCAGCAAGGCCCTCTCAGCACTGCAACAAAGAAGCCAAGCCAAGTGAAGGCTCAAAGGTGACCTCTGCCACCCGCTCCCCATGAGGACAGCCTGGTGTCGCCACCCCTGTGCCTCCACTCCATCAGCTTCTTCTTGTATCTTTTCCTGATGGACTTTTGCAATCTAATATGCAGATATAATAAGAATTTAAAACTGGATATTATTACTAACAGCAGCAGGAAAATGGCCTTCCAGAGAGCTGTCACTGTGTGAACCCGTGCTCACTGGCTGCATCTCATCCACGTTCCCCTGCAGATAGTGACATCCATTCCTTCTCCTGAGGAAACTGAGGCACGTGCCTTGAGCTCACTATCAGGTGGACTTGAAAATAGGTCCATCAGTGTCATGGCCAAACTTTCCTCCCAGCCAAAATGATAGGAGTCAAGGTTTCCCTTGCATGGATCTCTGGATCCCACAGCCGGCTGTGCTACAAGATCAGAACCATTCTGTCTCCCCACAAAGAGACTGCAGTTGGTTCTATGGAGGCAGAAACCACTCTCAGAAGCCTCTGGAAGTATCCAGAGATAGACTTGAAGCAGCAAATGACCCACAGAAGCAGCAGGTTTACCTGACAGTAAGCTGGCATTCCACCCCAGCTCTGTGACACTGTGGCCTCAGGAGATTGGCTGGGCTTCTCTAGGCCTGGACAAAGCACAGATGAGAATGACGATCTTAGAAATAGCAGAAATAGTGTCCACAAGCTGGCCTGCATGGTTCCTGAGTTAGGTACTGTCCCCAAGAGCTGTTCTGTTGAAAGGCAACTGGCCACACCACCTTCTACACAGTAAATACAAGTAAGCAGCAAACAAATAAACAAATAGGTCTGACCACTTCCTCGGTGGGCACCTGCAGTCTGGGAAGGAGCAGCCTGGTGCCTGGTGAGTGCACACACTGCCTGCAGGAGGTGTCTCTCTGAGCACAGTCACCCATACATCTCCTTCCCCTCTCCTCTGGTACGCACAGGACTCCAATCCCAGGCCATGTGATCTCTCCTCCTCCTGAAGTGCCTGCAGGACTGCTTAGACCACAGATGACCACCTTGCAGCCAGGTAATGCAAACAGTGGAAGCCAGGAAGATTTCTTGGAGGTAAAAAAGCTGAGATGCTGGCTGCCACTTCTCAGCCAGGACACTCACGGTGAAAGAAAGGAGAAAGCAGTCAGTGAGCTCTGTGTTCACGGTTTTACGGGCTCTGAGATGGCAGAGCCCTATTTCCTGTAACACCAGTGTGAGTCCACTGCTACACTGCACTTCTGGATTCCAAACAGGAAATTTTAGCTTCAGAATAACACATTTTACTGAACAAAATATATGCCAGACTAAGCACTGACTTCTGGTTTCCTTGGTCTCCAGTCCTGTGCGAACTCACAGGCTCCTGCTGTTTCCTCCTGAGCCATAGCAAGTGGAAAGGGGCCAACAAGCCCAGGACCTTCCTGCACATGGCTGAGTGGGGTTTCTGAGATCCAGACTCACACTGAGACTCAATCACCTGGGACTGGCTGCTCCTGTCAGCTGGACTTCAGGGCAGGTAATGATGTGCTCTCCTGGGCATTATCCCAAAAAACTGTTCTAACAAGAAGGCAAAGTGATCCGGCAGAGCAGTAACAGGTCTGGGGCTCCCTCCCTCCACTCCAGAAGTGGTCACTCTGTAAGGTGGGAAAGGTGGTGCTTTGCTCTCCTACCAGACAACAAACGTATCTTTACCCTGACTGCCAACTGATGCATAGCTTTGAGAACCTGGGACACCACCCCAGGCAGACAGACTCAGACTTCAAGGCCCACCCACTTGAAGGTAGTCACCATGCCAGCTAATAACCAGCTTATTGTTGGACCACAACTGGGGTCTGGCTCAATGCTCAGTCTATGCAGACGATGATGGATGTGAATAAAAGTCTTTGGTTCTGCTTCCTGTGGCCACCACACACTGCCATTCTCACGAAGTCCACTAAATTGAGCCTGGTCCACCTTCAAAATACTCCAGAGCTTCAAAGTTTGAATCAGGCCATGCTGATTTTGTGGGCTTTCTCAAGCTTTGACGCTATAATTATATGCAGGACTCTGCCACTGAATTTCCCCCAACTGAAACATTTCACATCTTTTTAAAGCATACATGGAGGTTAGATTTTGGGGCTTTTTTTTAGTACATGTTATGAAATAAGATATGAGCTTATGCTTAGCCTTAGGTATATTTCTGCCAAAAGACTGAACCAAAAAAAAATTAAGAGTGACTATTTCTTTGTCCAAAGCTCCACTGCCACTCTTACATACCCTCTAATAAACATACACAAGCCTAGCTCATGATCAGGTCAGCCGAAATCATAGAATATGATCAACAAATCAGGAAGGGCTCAAAGGAGGAAAATAAAATAATTGAAGAAGCAATGCAAGGTAAAATGGTTTTGATGGTCTTTCTGTTTCCCCCTGTTTTCTCACATGTTTAACAAATAGTCTGTTTCTCCTGGTTATAGATGGGCACATGCTCTGTTAAAGACAGACAATTTGAGACCAAGTCTGCTATGTTAGTGAATAAAATCTATTCTGCCTACAAGTAAGTTCACTAAAATATGAACTTGTAAGCCATTCAACCTCATGCATCTCAGTTTCCTCACTTCTAAAGCAAAGGATTTTCATCTTCAATATAGTGAAATGAAGGAATTCCAGCTTTGGTGAGAGCCTGGAGAATAAAAAGTGTTCCATGTATGTTTGCTTGCTAATGTGGTCAGATGGCCAAATACGCCTGGCTCTCATCTAAATGCAGAAGGTGCCGAGCAGCCTCCCAGCCAGTGGGTGGAAGCTAAAATCCACAGACCCTAGTGAGGTCCATGGAAACATACACAGAAGAAAGGAACAGCCAGACATCAACTCTTACTTCTCTCTACTGAGTCGTTATAGGAGCCTTGGTATCCATAAGGACTGTGCAAAGCTGGCCTTGTGCAGACATCTCCTTAAATCCCACCAAGGTCACAGTGACCTGTCACTGAGCTAAGGAAGGTGCTGTCAGGACCTCCTGAATAACAGCTGAATCCTATTGCCAGGGTTCCAAGAAAGCACTTCTGGCAGCCAGTGCCTACCCAAGCCAGAAGCCTCCAAATGTTACTTAAATGTAAAGACAGAGCCATGCATGGTGACACATGCCTATAATCGAAACACTCTGGAAGGCTGAGGCAGGAGGATCTCTCAAAGTCAAGACCAACTTGGGAAATTTACTAACTTATCAAAACCCTGTTTTAAAATGTAAAATGGGAGAGGTGGCTCAGTGAAAAGGCTCTGGGTACAATCCCTAGTACCAGAAAAAAAAATGTTAAAGAAATAAATGACTTACTACTTCAGTGAATGCAATCAGTATTTTTCTCAAATAAATAGAACCTGAACTCCAAAAGATGCATCTCTTCACTCACTCTTTCACACTCACCCTTCTAGATTGCAGGGTTCTAACATCTATTATTACTAAGTCTCCATGTTTGAAGCAAGGTACTATTTTTCACCTGGCTAGGAGTACCAAAGAGGGACAGAGTTGTGTAGAAAGGTTTCATAGCATTACCTGGGAACATAATGCAAAATGCACCCTTAAACTTTAAATGGAGGAAAATAATACCTTCCCATATGACACTCTCAGCACATTTAAATGCCACTTGGTAAGATTAATTTCCACTGAAATCTCAAGAGTATACAATGAAATAATTTGTTCACATTACACAGATAAAAGACAAAGGGAGTTAATATACATAGACACACACTGAATTTGCAAACCTACAATTGAGTCAACATCACAACATAAACTCTTTTCCACTGAGTTCTTTAGCAGAGGTTATGAACATAAAAATTCATAAACACAGACTCTAAAGACCCTCCCTTGCCTAACAATTCTTGCTAGGCAGTGATATTTATTTTCAGCAAATGTAATACATTTTACTATTTTTGTTGATTTCCTCAGTCTTCAGAACTGGAACTCACTGGATGCAGACATTTATCCATGTGCCTTCCCCTTGTACCATTTCCCAACACTGACCCTGTCTCTTGTCATGGGAAAGTTTGGGCGTCTAAACCCAGGTGGCCTGACTTTTCCCCATGCACAGACGTATCTCTATTTCCACAGGAATGCATTGATCTGTAATCATCTATCACTTGGAGCCTTGCGTTTGACCGTCCTGATGCATTTCCAGTGGAGTTTGGCAATGTGTAGTTTTTAACCAAGGCTTGCCAAAAGTGACTGGCATGTGAAACACCCTTCAGCAAAAACTCTGCTCTCTCAATCTATATTTCATCCCAGAAACGCTCATTCCTATAATTTAATCTTCCCCAAGTGGTCACTTATTAGAGGTATTAGCTATTAAGTGAAAATAGCTAGAAACAAACTGTCTGTCAAAGTTAACTGAGCATCTGACCACCAGTGCCAGTCCCTAGCAATGGCACCTTTGCTCTTTTCTGACTCAGGTTCCCAAATCGGAAAGGAAGAGTGAGTTGGAGAGCTGGGTAAAGGCAAGGGAATTGGAGACAGAAATCCAAGACTGTGGCTTGCCCTTGCGTTGTTCCTCTGTGGCTGTCCTCTCGCTCCCCTTGCCCTGACCTGCGGGCCTGAACATTATCTCCATCTTTTCCTTCAGAGCTCAGAAGACAGAACCAACACAAATAGTGTGGTGGTGACAGCCACTGGCCAGAACGGACACGTCAAGCTGTAATCTTCACTGAGGCAGTGGCGTAAAAGTCCATCTAAGTTTTCTTGTGTAAGGATAATGTCCCGGAGAAGAATTCTCCGCCCGATGAAGCAAAAACTACCTAATCCCATGAAACTCAGAAATGCAGCTAGATATAATGCACAATCCAATGGTGAGAAACAATGTTTAGCGGTCTGGTCTGCTTATGTGATTACGCGTAAGGGCGTCACCTCATCCAGGAGGGGCAGATACCCGCGTCACTGCCCACACTCACCCGGCACACACACATTATACACGGGTTGTCTGTGATGAACGGGATCTGGAGCTCCTCTCCTTCATTTTCACATTTGGCAACAGAACCTGAAATTATTAAAGATTTTTGTTTAATTTAAACAGTGCTCCATGGCCTTACTACAAATTCTTCAAGCGTCGCTCAAGCCCTTCTTGAATCACAAATTTCACAAATACTTAATGAGTTTTAAATCTTAAAATTTATGGAAACAAATCCCCCAAATCTATTTGAAATATTTTTATTTTAAAAGCCTTCCAAGAAAAACCTGATACATGGATAGATTTTCTGTTTGCAGTTAGTTGGTCTAGGCACATTCGAAATGCGTCGCTGCATGTTTAATAAGGTCCTCTCCTTTGGGAAGTCATTCCAGCTACAACCACAGCTGGACGTCACACAATTCAGGTTTGGCCATCAGGGAAGACTTTCCCATGAGCAGAGCCCCGCGTGCGTCCCTGCACCGGCCTTTCACCGGGCCCTGCCGCGACCCCGCGTCGGGAGCACTTGCAGAGCGGGAGCCCTCTCTCCCCTGGGCGCCGCTCAGCGTTTACTTTTCCGCCCCACGCGTCAGTGAAGTTCGTCCCGCAGAGCAGCAGCCGGCTCTTCACCCTCCCGAGCCGAGCCCCGACTCTGCGCTGCGCCCCGCCGGTCCCAAGATCGCGCCTTCGAGTCCGCCGCTGCGCTCGCCGCCTGGAAAGCGTCGCTGGCCCCGGACGCCTCGGGACCACGGGGACGCGAGGCTGTGGGGACACGGCCTTTCCTCCGTCGCACAGGCTGAGAGCGGCTGAAGATGAGGTTCGGGAAATAACAGGGGACTCTCTCAGCCCGTAGAGCGGACCGCGTCCCCACGGCGTCAGGCGCCGGACCCGCACAGCTCCCGCGCTGCGCCGTCGCCTCCGTCCCCGGAGCCCCAACTCGGTCCCTTCCATCCCCTATCGCGTCCCCTCCATCCTTTTGGTCTCCTCCGTCCCTCTCGGCACCCTCAGTCCGCGGCCCGTCCCGTACCTGTCAGCAGTGACGACGCCAGGACCCCGCGCAGCTCCGCGCAGCCCAGCAGCAGCAGCAGCAGCAGCCGCAGCCGCGCGCCCGGAGTCCCCGCGCGCCCGAGCATCTTCACCTGAGTCCGCGCCGCTCCGGCCACGAGTGTAGCACGGAGGGGGCGGGGCGGCGCCGGAGGCCGAGGCGGCAGGGTGACTCCGGGTCCCGCGGGCGGGATAGGGCGCAGACGACCGCGCGAGGCTGAGGCGCACTGGTCTCGACCGCCGCCCACCCCGCGGGCTCGGTGCGGACCGCGGCGGAGACCGGGCTCGGCGGCGCCTCCTTCCCCAGGCCGCGCGGGGGCGCCGGGCGCGGACTTAGTCACCCTGAGCTAGGCCCGCCCTGCGCCCCCTGGGGTCGGCGCTCAGAGGCGTGACCGACCCAGTCTTTCTGAGGACCCAGGAGTGCAGAACACAGAGACTGCACAGAGCCATGTGTAGGTGCGGTTCGAAGATCTGCTCCCTCCACGCGTGGAAGCGGCTCCCAGGACTCAGCCCACGCGGGTGCCAACGCCGGCTCCGGGCCTCTGAGGTCTGGAGCCCGCACCTCCGCCCGGGCCCTTCTACTCGCTGGCCTAACAGCATCCTGAGCTGCCTCTCTGGCCCGTGCTATTCTAGGGTCTTGGGACCAAATTGATGAAGTGGACCAGCACCTGGAACCTCAGGGAGTCCATAGGATCAGGAATGAGCTAGAGGAGGCTATTGTGACCTACCAAGTCCCCAGAGTTTACTATAAAACTTAACTGAAATAAAAAAGAGGTGATATGGGTGCTTCATCCAAATGAACAGACAGCTTCCTGAAAAGAAAATTAGAAAATGCATTCACTACCTGTACTTAAAGATATCCTGCAAAGCAAAACTAATCTCGAGGCACAATTTTTCTTCCCGTGATATTGATCTACAATACAATAAATAAATAAAAGCTTTTGTTGTCACAGAGAAGCACAATCATTTTAAGCCCCTAACTCCACCATGTGAAACAACATCCTCTCTGTATGGGGCTTTCAGGTAGAATAATTAACAGTGTCTTAAGGAAAGAAAACAACAATGGAAACACAGTGGGGCGGGGTGGTTGCTTTTTGTGCCCTGGATGGAGGAAGGTGTGGATGCACATGCACTGCACACCTCCACTGCTAAGGCGCTCAGGTGTTGTTCTGATGCCTTCCCTAACTCCAGGAATGGCCACCCTCGCAGTTTGCAGGACAAGTTTCTTCATGCTGGAGTCCCTGTATGTGGCTTCTCTGTAATGGGTTGCATGGTGCTTTGGGGTGCACTAGAATTCTCCCTGAAGGGGCAAATCTTAAAACCAGTTGGAAACATTTCCTTCTTGGAAATTTGCAAAGGGGAAGATGCCCAGAAGCCTCGGGAAAGCCTAGCTCTTCTTTCCGTTTGCTACAATCCAGTACCACCTGTGATTTCCCAGGCTGCCTTCTCCACAGATAGGCCCTACTTCTGCAAGGGCAGCCTCCTCTGAGGGCTCAGCACAGCTTTTTCCCCTAGGCCTGCCCCCCTGCACCTACTCTACCGCAGCCACCCCTTCCAGGGACATCTTCAGCTGCCACTTCTCTCAATCTGGGCAGAGCTGAGTTAGTCTCAGCTCAGACAGAAAAGAATTTGCCCTGGTGAAAAGCACACAGATCCACTGCCACATTCAATCCAGGGGCAGTGCCTTCCAAACTCCCCAATAGCCTTCCCTGAAATCAAAGGAGGGGAAATGTGTGCTTGGCTCTATTTATGACATCTTTCAGGGGAAAACAAGAAATGTGGCCTAAAAACCAATATTTAAACTCAAGGCCAATGCCGGGCTTAAGTAGACAGTGGTCTCATTTTTGGTCACCAAAATAAAATCTGTAAATGGAGCAGAATGAGAGGCAGGCATGTTTATGGTCAGAGAAACTGCCCATCTCCTCTTGACACTGTGATACCAAATTCTCATTGAAAAACCCAGCTGAGCATGCACCTTGGTGGACCTAAAGTTATTCCTAGAGATTCACATCAACCCAGGTTTCCCAGAATAGAAACAATAAATTCTTGAAAAAGGACCAAGGTGAGGATCTGGGATACCAACCCCTGGAGAAAGGCAAAGGACGAAAGTGTCTAGAAATGCCTGATGGTTGTACTCACAACAGCACCAGGCCAGGCATTTGGGCTAGATTTTAGACCTGGCTGCAGTGAAGGCTTAGCGACCAAGTCTATCAGAAAGGAAGGTACAAGCCAGGAAATTACTGGAAGAGGAGAAAGAGCAATTTCATCCTGGAATTTGGAGAGACTGCTCTTCCTGGAGGACATAGTCCTGGCAGTTCAACTTCAAAGGAGGGAGAGCAATCTGGGGATGGCTAGAAGTGACAGCAAGGAAATAGGTTTTTCAAAGAACAGGAATACAGGCATCCCCTAAGCCTGCCTGTTGGCTGAACCCTGCTGAAGGGAACTTGGAGGGGCTAAGGACGATAGACAGCATGGCAAAGACCAACCCCAGAGCACTGGCAGCAAGTTCACCATGGAGGAAGTGCCGCACTGCTCTTGGGAATATCTGCACTACATCTCTGAGGAAGGAGAACTATTTCCGCAGGCATCTTCTGCATTCGAGACTCATGGCCATACTTAACCATGATCCTGGAGCACCTGCTTGAGGGGCTTGGGCAAGAAGTGGAGTGTGCCCAGTTGGTGCTTCAGAAGCTCTTGGGTGGAGGCTTTGTGATTAGTGATGGAATGAAAGAAGAAAAACTGCTCTCAACTAGTTTTCTAAAACCACTGCAGATCTCAGAGCATAGCAACCAATGCCCTGCCTTTCTCTTTAAAAGTGAAAAGTCTAAGTACCAGGGGAAAACCCACTGGTGCAGGGCCACATAGAAAGTTGGTGGAAGACACTACTGGAATAGTCCCTCCACTCCTTGACCATGGTGCTCTGTGACAGGTGTTCTGCCGTTTAGGGTCGTGAATCATCAGAATTATAGGAGAAAACCTTAAATATTTTAACTATGATGTAAATTATGTTATGACATTGGGACAATAGCAACTGAAATATTTATTGAACTGCACTGGAAACAGTCATCCAAATCACAGCACTATAAAAAGCAGACTATAGCTTAGCTCACAGTTAAGCAGTGAGTTTATTCTTGGTCTCTAGACTAAGATGTTAAGTGACTGCTCTCCTAGGAGATTTGCTCCTAGTCCTTTAGTGTCTCATCTTTCAAAGACAGTGATCACTAGTAGCATCTACCATGAAGCCCTCTGGGTCCACAGGACCTCAACTGTGACTCCAAAAACTCAGAGGCTCTGACAGTGCCCTTTAGAAGAAGTGGGGAAAACAAGACCAATGACAAAAGCATCGCTTCAGTGACTTGGCCTCACTGATGTATGATCCTTATGAAATTGGACTACTACACTGACCTGATATTTCCCCTGAATCAGTTTCCGTCATCTTTTGTAACTTTGAGTTTCTTTTCATAAGACTGAGAAACTGACCCTTTTGACTGGGCATTTTGGTAAATGGTAGAACCAAGACATTTTTAAACACATTTGTATTAAATTTAAAAAGCAATCGCTGTGTTTGTTTCTATTTTGAATTAATGTTTTCATAACTATTCCCTGACCTTTACTTCTTCAGTGGCCCTGACCTATCCATGCCCCACCCAGTCCCCAGCTCCAGGATAAGACCAGGGAAGGCTTTGCTGCTGGACACAGTACTTGTTTACTTAAACACTAGTGAGCCAATCTAAGCAGGCTGGAGGTGACAGATCCTCCAGTTGTATGACTAAAACAGAGCTCAGCAACTAAAACAAGGATGTCTGAGATTCACACGGAAATATCTAATGTATTTCCTGTACTTACTGGCTGGTGGCAGCACACTGCTTAAACAAGCTGGCCTCATCTTGGCAATGATGGGACAAGATTCCATGCTGGGCAGGCACTGGTGATCCTGGCTCACAGCAAAGGGTCTTTAAGGAGAGTGTCCATGTACTGTGTGGAAGGCACTGCCCAAGACACACTCAGTTGACACCACTGCCCTTGCTCTAGAACTCTACTCATGAAAATGTGATTCAAATTATTAGACATGTAAGATCATGAATTGCCCAGGCACTAGTATTTTACTATAATTAAAATAATCATTAATCTTTTAAATCACTCTTTGTGTTCTTCTTGTGATATAAATCAGTGGTCCAAAAGTTGAAAATGCAAATTAGTAAAGAAAATGTGCTATTTTATACATTTCTGTCTGTGCCTGGGTTCAGGAGAAGCAGTTTACATGCCTCATCTCAACCAACTCCCTTAAGAGCTTATTAGGGAGATATTAGCATTGCCTCCATTTTTTGTCCGAGGAAAATAAAGCCCAAATTATCCAAGGTCACGAGTGGAGAACTAGTTGAGTAAGATGCAGAAGCCAGATTGAATGACTCTAGAGTCTACATTCTTATTGCTACATTCTTAGGAATGTGCTTGCCACTAGTTTTTCCCTGACAGCATTATTTTTAATAATTATTAATAAGTTACTTCAATCCTCTTAATTTCACACCTACTCGTTTCTAATTTTTACCGCTGTATCAGATGTTTCACTGAGTATGGTTTTAATATCCATATTTATTTTCTCAAGAATGAAATTATTAATTGACAGACCAAAGGCAGTGTATTAGTCTTTCGATAGCACCTTTATAATTTTTATTTTGAGGTACTGGGGATTGAGCTCAGGACCTTCACATTGAGCTACATTTATTGTCCTTTTTATTTTTTGAAGTAGCATCTCACTAAATCAACAATTTTTCCAGGCTGGGTTTGAGCTTCAACCCTCGTGACTGAGCCTCCCATTGAACTGGGGTTACAAAGGTATGTTATTATGCCTGGATGCTATTTTACGTCTTACTCAAGTTTGTCTTCCATATTTTTAATGCTAAAGATCTATTTGCTCAAAAAGAGACCTTAAACATGTAAACTATTCCTCAGTTATATTAATAAGATTTTTTACACAGAAAATGTAATATTAATTTAAATATTTTTTAGAAATAAAACACATTCAACTGGCTTTTAGACTTCACTGATTGTGTGGTATAAATATTTACTTAGAGAAATCTTAAAACAAACAGCAGTGACTCCAATGACCATTTCTAGCTTTGTGAGCTGGAAGATAATAATAAGCAGTTCTCCTAGGTTTTATCTCAATCTCATGCCCAAGCAGTCTCTCCCAATTCAGAGTCTTCTCCCAGCAAGCCATGCTTCCCAATATAAAGGAAACAAGCCCACTAACGAACAAGTCTGCAATCTCTCACTAGCAGCAAAATAATACATTTCACACACACACACACACACACACACACACACACACACACACACACACTTCTGCCAAACAGTAAGCTCACACAGGTTCTCATCTTTTAACCACACACATTGGTCCAGCAAAGGGCATATGACCCAGTACAGGCCAGTCAGTGGTTTCAGCTCTCACCCCTCTGACCACACATCAATTATGCAGTGAAGATGCTGGGTTCTCTCAAGCTCTTGCTATTTCTACAAGTAAAATGTGTGTGGTTGGTGTAGGAGTGAACATGGGATCTCAGCCCTTCCTGGGAATTTTAAACCTCAAAGTGAGGAGATAATGCCTTTTCTTTTCTGCCTAAAGTCTGCTACAGGGTTGGCCCTGAGCAAGTGTTGTCATATATACATGTCACTGACAGTGATAATTAGCCAACATTTAGGTTCAAACAATACCTCACCCCAAAGCTAACCTAAGTGTATACATTTTCGAGTATAAGAGCAGGGGCTGCAAAGGAAGAGACAAAATAGGGAAAGCTTCTGGGCCCAGGACTTTGGCATGTGCAGCCTTCTCCCCACTCAGGAGCTGCCTACCCTTCATGGCCCATATAGGTCTTGGCCGGGCAGAGTTGGCCATCAATGACAAGGCCATGCAGGTCAGTGAGGCCAGTTGGTAAAACACCACTGCTCACTCACAGGCATTGTGTTGCCACAGCAGATGCCACCCTGTCTTTCACTGTGTTCTCACTCAGTGCCCTAATGCCCACTATTCTCACTGAGGCACTGTAGCCTCCAAGTCACCTTAGCAGCCTCTAACACTGAAGATCACATGCACACATTTTATTTGTGGAAATGGAAGAGTTTGAGAGAACCCAACACCTTCACTGCATATTTTAACTGATGTGGGGAAAAATCAGCTCTGAGGGAGGCTGTAGCTCTGCTGTGTCCCTCATCCCCAGTGCAGTGCCTGGTGCACACAGGGGTGGACATAGGGGATGAGCACTCACTACGGCTGCACCAATAGCTGCACCTGAATGGACCCAGACAGAGCAGACCACTAAGGCAGCCTACATATAAGTCATTCTGCTCATTACTGCCACAAACAGCCCAACCCTCAAGCTTCTTATGTCTTCAAATATTGTTGTGGTTTGTGCCCATATGACCCCCCAAGCCTCATGCAGTCATGGGTTTGTTTTTGTTTTGTTTTGTTTTGTTTCAAGGTGACTGAATCTAGAGTGTACTGTGCTGGGATTAAGGGTGCTAGGATTAAGGATGGGTGACAGCTGGATCAGTCCACTGATTGGATTGTCACCATCCTAATCTCAGCCCTCTGGATAAGATAAAAGGGGCAGAAAGAAGCTTGTCTCTCCCACGTGCTGCTTGGCTACTTTCTGCCTGCCATGACTGTGTTCTGCCAAACCGCTCGACCCTAGAGCCAGCCAGGACTATGACCTCTACAAACTGTGAGCCAAATAAGCCTTTCTGCCTTAACTTGGGCATCAGTATTTTGTCTCAGCAAGGAGAAAAATAATCAAAACACGGGGACTCAGTGACCCCTTTAAACTTGTAAATAGGGTCTCCGTGAATCAGCTCGGTTATGCGCACCTTTCTACTTTGGAAAGATGTAAAAATAACCCGTGGTGTATTGTGACAGGAACGGGCTTCGGGATCTAGGTGCCTAGGTCTGGCCTCGTTTGCCAGCTTAAGGGTGAGGACCGCAGCCCCACGAGCTCCTGTGTGTGCCTGAAACACAGCGACATCCGCAGCCCACTGCTCCCAGAGCCCTGGTGTCGCCTCCGCGCGCGCTTTCTGCTGTGTTCCTGTGCGCTGCATCTCCTTCTCTTTCACCTTGCTCTCCCGTTTCCACAGCAGGTTGTTTGATGACTCAGTTCCAGAGCTGGCGCCTGCCAGGAGCTCCGGAGCAAGACCGACCCTGGTGCTGAAGCGGCGGCGGCGCGTCGCCCCCTTCGCAGGCCCTGCAGGTGGCAGCACCGAGCCCGCGCCGCTCCCGCAACTCCGGCTGGCCAGCTTGGGCGCGGACCTACTTCCTCCCCTGTCAGGGTTTCCTTCCTCCTCCGTGTTCAGCCTAACCTCTCTGAGTTCATGCAGCGCTTTTTCTGTATGAGTTGCGTTTCCGTGACCTCTGTCAGCTTCTTCAGAGTCACACCAAGTGCCTCCGAAGGTCCCTTCCTGCTGACCATACTGTTCTCTGCCATCCCTCCTGCCAAGATCTAGGGTACACAAAAGAGAGAGAAAAAAAATACATTAGCAAGCAAGAGGCCTGTGCGCCCCTGGACTGCGATGCTTTGCAGGATTCTAGGCCCTTCGCTCACCAGCTCCTGAAAGGCAGGCTACAGCAGTGTTGCCGGTGACCTGCTCCAAGTCTTGTAGCCTTCAAATCCAGACAGCCAGGTTCTGGAATTCCTGTGTGTGTGTGTCTGTGTGTGTGTGTGTCTGTGTGTGTGTGTGTGTGTGTGTGTGTGTGTGTGTGTGTGTGTGTTGCTTGGGATTGAACCAAGCACCCTCACACTGATCCACATCCCCAGCCCCTGTTTTATTTTTATTTTGAGACAGGGTGTCACTGACTTACTGCTAAGTTGCCCACATTAGACTTGTAGTCCTCCTGCTTCAGCCTTCCAGAATGCTGGGATTGCAGGCATGTGCCACCACACTTGTCCCCAATCCATGTTTTTTCAACAGCATATTTTGGTGCCTTTGAAGGGAAAGATGGTAAGAGAAAAAACAATACATCAGGTACCTCAGGTAATTGCTTACAAACTAAGGAGATCTCAGGAGGAAAATAAGCCTGCCTTTAGAGAGAATTCCTTAAAGGCAGGGAATCCCACAGGCTCACAAATGTGAGGCTCAGGCCCTGGTGGCCCTACCTGGGCTTGCATCAGGGCAGTGGAGGCTGGAGGAGCCAGGCTGACAACAGAGACGGGTCCCCCTAGAAAGCCTGGGGAGGAAAGAGCAGCTCTTCACACTGACAGACCCAGGCAGGGGCTGCCCTGTGCTGTTGGCTCTCTTCTTCTGTCTTAGTCCACTGTAGTAAGAGCCAACTTTTCTTCTCTCCCCCAGGATACTGAAAACAGGGGCACAGTGTGTTAGATATTGGCTTTGGAATCCAACAGACCTGGTTCTGAGTTTTATTTATGGATTTTTTAAGGCCCTTAAAACAGGTCTCTGCATTTGTCAGAGTATAGAATTCTTATGTTAGAACCAGGGTGTGGAGCCTGTGACATTTCATTTCCTGTTAAGCAGATGCCTTATTTAATAGATACCTTAACACAAGCACCACAAGGCGAAAGCCACCTACCTTAAAACACTAGTAACAGCCTTTATCAAAGACAAAATCAAAGTGACAAAAGTTGACCTTCACTAAAACAAATGGGGCACATGTCCTTGCAAATGTGCAGAGTGGTCACCTCTGACCTACAGGAAAACTCACTTTAAGATTTAAATGTGCATAGAGTTTTAAAAATAGAATATCCTGTTTATTCTAGTTATCTAAGAAACATCTTGTTACAAAGACTCAGTAGGTTCAAATCCCTTTGCTTAATGATAAATCACCACTGAAATTCTAAGCTCATGTTTCTGACCAGTTCTCTAGTACTTTTCAAACTTATGTGGCCAAACCATCTCATTTTGGGAATTTTGTAAATTCCCTAGATAACTTTAGGGTTTCATAAAGCATTTTAGCTGTACAATATCTCAATCCAACTGTGAGATTTGTAAATAGGTTTTAAAAAAATATATTCCTGGAAGAGACAAGACACCGCCTCAGTAAGCCAAACCATATTTAGAACCCAGGAACAGGTCGTTTTCAAATTTTAAGATGTTATG
>PVKN010017005.1:0-17569 GCA_004027915.1 Capromys pilorides | reverse complement strand
AAGAAAGCACAGCTTAAGATCCAGTGACCATTATTTCACCTTCGGGACTACTTAACTGTGTGCATTGAGAATGTTTAGTTCTACTACTGTGTTATAATTCTTCGAAAGACAAACCAGAAAATAAGTGTTTGCTTTCTTCATTTAATCCACACTGTGCACAGATTTTCAGAGTTGTGAAATAGTTTGTGAATTCCAAGAGAGAAAAGCCACTGGCTCGACTCGTAAAGCTAAGAGAAAGACTTAGGCAGTTTCCTTGCATTTACATGACTCTTACCATTAACTTGCCAGATATTCACCATCTTTTCCAAAGCCCCTGCTAGGTATTTGCCACTGATACTCCAAGACACAGGTGAAAAGCTTGGATCGCTGGGTGATCCAAGGCTGTCTTCAGCATCTCCCTCCCTAGGATATAACAGATATGTTTGGAAGTTTAATCCCCAGTGCCCAAAAGTAAACTACACTCCAAACCTTAACATAAGGAATTCATATACTAGAATACTCTCACATGTTGGTTGGTGTACTGGCAGTACTTGCTGGTATTTATCAGCATGTGAAAAATGTCAAATTATAAAAGAATAATATGTTCACTATTCCTCACTTAATTAGCATATAATTCGTAAGCAAAGATGGTCAGATTTTATATGGGTAGTGATTCCTGTTTGTCTGATTATTAGTGAAGTCTTCAGGAAAAAAGTACCCAAAGCTGGCTGCAGTATTATTTTTTAAAGTGCTGTATTCTAATATGCATGCAATGTAATTGCTCTAAGCAACTTCCAAACAACCCTTGAGAGATTCATGAAAAATTAACCTCTTACTTAGCATATTCTATTAAACCCTTATTTAATTCTAAATCCAAATATAGTTAATTTGCATTTGTAATTTCTGAATAACTACCCTGAAAGTTAACATACACAATGGAGATTTAGTAATATTATCCTAAAAGCAAAGTTTCTAAAAATGCAGCGATAATCTGATTACATCTGCACAACCAAGGCAGGGTAAGGTAAACACTGCTGTAAATGTTACACAACGGAAGTCGGCACTCACAGTCTGTTGAACACACAGGTCTGCTGCAGTGAATACTGTTTCTTGGTAACATTCCACACCCGGATGGTTCCATCATTGCCACTTGTGGCTAATAGACCTTTTTTATTACACCAAACACATGTCATCACCTAGAAAAGTTGAAAAAGAGAAGAAGTCCAGCAATATTCAAGCAAGGCCTGATCCAAAAGGCTTTATCAGATCTATCATAAAACCATAAAAGGACAGTGTCTATGCTATGACTCAATGTGTCTGACCTCATTTTTCAACCTCAATAGTACTGGAACCATAGATGTGCATCACCACACTGGGTTTCAGTATACCTAGTATACCTTGAAATATAGCTTTTTTTCTGGTACAGAAAAGAAAAAGGCCAATTTCTTTTCTTCCTGCATAAAAGGTCATCTTCTCTTCCCCTCCCCTTCCTTCCCCTCCCCTTCCCTTCCCTCCTCTCCCCTCTTCTCATACAGGGAATTGCACTTAGGAATTTGAGCTAGCCAAGCAGGAACTGTGCCAATGAGCTATATACCCGGCCCCATCTTTTCAAAATCTAGTTTTTAGGGTATTTTTCTCACCCCCCATTTGTATACTATTAAATCAACTCAGCATATATAAAAAGTAGACTTGGAAAAATACCAGAAAAGTCTTGGTGAGCTAGAGGAAGAGAAGACAGACAGAGACTAAACAACTGACACAGAAAGAAGCACAAATACAGAGAGGAAAACACCAAGACCTAAACTTTAAGCTGGTCAGAATATTTTATTCTTCCTCTCTCTTTTTATTAACGTATTTGGCACAAGGTCTCATTACACAGTTCAAACTTGTAGTGATCCTCCTGTTTGCAGTCTCCCCAGAGCTGGAATTACAGGTGTGTGCCACTGTGCCACCTCGGCAGCTAGCTCAGTGCCCAGCGCAGCATGTGGTACGGGAATCAAACTTGATCCTTGCGCCTGCCTCAACAGGTGCCTAGTCAGCTGAGCTACCTCACCTCCCAAGAATCTGTTTTATTCTACATGGGCGATTTATACCCCAAATACCTACCCTGTTCTGATGAGCTTCCAACTTGATAAAGGAGCATTTTCTGAGATCGCCTCCCATGTCAGCAAGTGTCTGGGGAGCAGTCTGGTTGTCTCGGTCATGTGCGGCAAGAGTGCACACGAGCTGTTGAGCAGCCCATTGTCTATGCTGTGAGGACAGCCTGGAGGACAGGCAGCAGGCTGCCAGGGCATTAGCCAGCTCCAGAGGGCCTACAGCACAAGGATCATAGGAAGGATGGGCATACAATTGGGCAGTTAAACCTGCTTAAACAAAACAATGAGATGATGTCCAGGTGAGAGCTGGTGGTGATGAACAACATGGCTTAACCCATTTAAGAATTAACACTTTTACAAGCAATCATTTAACTAAATATAAAGTACTTAATCAACATATAAACTATACAAGTTGTAAAGCACCTATCTCACATCAAATTTTAAATTAAATCTGATTCACTGCAAATAAACATTTTATTAGACATCAGTGCAAAGTCCTTGTTTTGCAAACTCAATAGATGGAGAATGTAGCAGAAAAAAGGCCTGGACATTCACACTCTTAAAAAATAAGTTTATCTTTTGTTGCTGAAAGAGGCTTTTGGGGGGTGGGGGGTGTCGTTCAGGGATGTGGCACAGCAGCACTTGCTTAGCCTGTACAAGGCACTGGCTTTTAGCCCCAGCGTGTGTGCACGTGTGTGTGGGGGGGAGGGGCGCGCACACACACATGGACACACGCACAGAGGGCTTGGGGTTTAGGGGCCAGCCAAGGAATAGATCAATGAATCTAGAAACTCCTGCCCCACACAACTGATCTTGAGGAAGACAAGGGCAGAGCATAGTGATTTTTTTTCTTATGAAGATGTGGGTGGGTTTGGCTTTTTGAGGCAGTGTCTCACCCAAGATCCTCTTGTCTTAGCCTCCTGTGTGCCGGGACAGTGGGTGTGTATCAGCACCCGGCCAGGGACAGTGATTAGGCAGTGATTTCAAAGTGTTACCATCACATAAGACATTACTACCTTTACCCAAATTTTACTAAAGGAAACTACTAAGGTTATTATTTATGGTGACTTAAATAGTAGCCCAGAAACACACTAATTTTGTACATTTTCTAATACTTATTTTTATTTATACACAAAAAATTCCATGTACTTCTCTTCTGTTCTAACTTTAATAAGTTTACATGTTATGCAATGTATATATACAATAATGCAAAAACATATCTTTTAAAACATGAATCAAGTTCATTAGAAGACTGTATATTTCAATAGTATATTTACCTTTCTTTTCAACTTCTGATTTATCATAGTTAGGTCTCAGTTTGGCTCCTTTGTCTGCTAGTAATGCCACAAGGGCCTGAGTTACAACAAAGTTTGGGGAGGTTACAAGCTTATTTTCTTCAGCAATTCCTCGGAGAAAGCTGGGTAGAAACTTACGCTGGATTGGATCATCGACTGTAGTTAGATTTACACCTGTTGCAGCAGAAATCAAGTTCTGAAGAGGCAATTAGAACAAACAAGGTTAATTTTCATATATCCTTGTGGAACAAAAAGATTTCATTTCAAAAGGTTCTTCAAGAATCACTGGGGAATGAACAAGGAAATAGGAAAAGCAGGGTGACCAGCTTACCTGCGTACACAACTGTACCAGCAGTTTTGCGGCACTAGGAGTGTTCGACGCCAGACATCCCACTGCTGTGCTCAGATAGGCCAGGCAGGAGATGGGCTTGTTGGTCTTGCTGTGGCCACCACGTGAGCGTTCTGAGGAGCTTGTTGTAGCAGAAGGGCTCGTGGAGAGACCAGCTCTCCCTGCTGCAGCCAGGCACATTAAACGAACCAGTGTTCGGATATCTGTCAGCCCCAGAGATTCAAGACCTGCAGCCAGGCTACAACTGGAACCACTGCAAGGAAAGGAAAATGTTCAGATGGAAAAACAAAAGTAATAGAATTTTGATGTGACTCCATATAGCATCTATAGCATCAACAACCAGAATAAAGTGAGAGCTGTGTTACTGCTAGTCATAAACATCCTAACAGAACTCAAAAATACTATGCAAGTTGGAAACTTACTTAAGCCCTTCTAATTTTATTACTGGATAACACTGACTTGAGATATTACTGAATTACTAGAGAATATGTATAAGAATGTTCAAAAGCATGAATTTTTCATTATGTGAACAACTCATATAACTACCCTCCAGATCAACAAACAAAACTAATAGCACCTCAGAAGCCTGCTGTGGGCTCTTCTTACTCATTCTGCCCTCAAAGGTAACCACCATGTGGTTATCTGAAATTAGAAACTAAAGCCATAAGTTAGTTTTCTCTAGTTTGCTGCTGTTGTTGAGACAAGATCCCTACATATAGTCCAGGATGGCCTTAAGCTCACAATCTTCCTGCTTAACCTCCAGAGTAGCTAGGATTACAGGCCACAGGACCCAGCTCTGAAACACTTTTTGCTGTTTTTTGAAATAAGATCTACGTATGTAGTTTAGGTTGGTCTTGAATTCACTATATTAACAAAGGCTGGTCTTGAACTCCCAGCAATCCTTCTGCCTCAGCCTCTTGAATGCTGAGACTATAGGTATATGCCCAGCTTGTGAAGAATTTGCCATTTTCTCTCCATTTTTCTTTTGACTTGTTTATTTTTTTTTTGACTTGTCTATTTTCTTATTAATGATTAGAGGAATTCTATAGGTATTACTGATTATATGCATTGCTAATTCTCCCATCTTAGGTTTCCTTTTTTACTTTCTTAATGACTTTTAAGCTTTCTACTTCAATGTAGTATGACTGATCAATCCTTATGGGAGACAGATATCCTTTGTGACTTAAGAAACCTCTGTTTGTGCCAAGATCAAGAATAAGGTTTTTTTTTTTAACATTATTTATTTAGTATAGGGTCTTTCTATGCAGCTTGGACTCATAGTGATCCTCCTGTCTCAGCTTCCCCAGCGCTGGGATTATAGGTGTGCACCACCACACTCAGTTTTGGTGGCCAGCAGGGCATGCAGTACTAAGGATCAAACCCAGGTCCTTGTGCTTGCCAGGCAGGCACTTAGATCACTGAGCTACCTTCTCAGTCTAAGAATAAATTCTTCAATGTGTTCTTTCACATTTAGATCTAAGAATAACTTTGGACTCATTTATTTTATGCACTATGAGGTTAGGGACAAAATTCATTTTTCTTTTTCTATGTACATAAACCATCTAACCCTGTCCCAGTACTGAAAAGGCCGTTCTTTCTTTTTTTGTCTTTTTGAGACAGGGTTTTGCTATGTAGTTCAGGCTGGCCTTGAACTCACTTTGTAAGCTAGGCTGGCTTCGAACTCCCAGTGATCTACCTGTCTTAGCTTCCTAAGTGCTGGGATTACAGGCATGCATGTGCCACCATGCCCAGGGAAATGACCATTCTATAACCATTGCTCTACAACTGACCACTGTCACAAATCAAAGTACAAACCAAGTGTTTACATAAATGTGCATCAGTTTCTAAAACTGTTCTTTGCAATCCTGTTTGTCTATCCTTGAGTAAATACCACAAAGTCCTATCTAAATTTTATTTTGAGTTTTCTTCCCTTCTACATTCATTGATTGGCCATTAAAAGTTTCTGCTAAATTATTTTTTAGATGGATATCCTTTAGGTATTCTTGTTTCTTTTGCTTTTCCACAATGGATTTCACAGCATGAATACAGCAATAGTTTCCATGGTAGAATTAAAGGAGACTTAAGTTCTATAATAGGTCAGTTTTGCAGAAACACTCATTCAATCTTTAAATTTTTATTTGACAACAAATGGAGCTACAGCATTAGTCTCTAATTTCAGGTAACAAACTATAATGTATCCAGATTTACTCAATTACTATAATGGCATTATTTTCTACATAAAAAGAGCCAAATATTAAATGAATGACTGAATGAATGATAATGATGTCTTAACATCTTTTTATGACAGGGGCAGAATCAAGAATCAAACTTAGGACCTTGTACTTGACAAGCGGGCACTATGCCTGCTGAGCTATCTCCACAGCCCCTAATGTCTAACATCCATCGATAATCAAGTTTCAAAATTTGGATCTAACCTCCTGGACAATCTCTAACTCCTGTCTAATCTATACCAGAACCTAAGTTAGCATCAACTGACGCAAAACAGCATCTACCTGACTGAAAGAAGAGACAGCGCTCTCATGACCATGGTTCTGGCCAGAAGAACCTGTGCAGCAGCAGTCACTCTCCTTAGGGCCACTACCCGGTCGTGAGGGTTTGCAAGGGCTGCTGCCTGCTCTCCTAACGTTATTCTCCCTGAGGAGCTCTTTTCTACAGAGCCATGGCATCCTGAAAAACAAGATTTTGTTTAGTTATCAACAAGGTAAGAAAGAAAAAAAATTGAACTAGGAAATTTTAGTAGTTTACAGAAGATCTAGAATGCAGAGAAACACAGCAAAATTATGTTTTGCTCATATGAAACAAACCTCACTATATAGGACATTTTTTAACAAAAACATATTTCTGTGTTCTAATTCAGGTATTTCTAAGTTAACTTCTTACAAGAGAAATTTTCTATTAAGCAGTTACTTCTGATATTAACAGATATAGGAAAGATAGCTTTAAAAAGATGTTTTGGGTATACATAAAGGACAAAGCTACCAGTACTATTGCCATTCTGTATTTTGTATTTTCTATGACAAAAATGTAGCATGATCTCTACCAAAATCTGAAAAACTACAAAATTTTTATTTACAGACTTCTCTTTAGCAATTTTTAAGATTATTACTCATGTTCTGTATTTTATCACTTTGATATTTCACGAAGATAAAAACACAAAAATTTACTATCACATTATACCTTTAAAATGTTGAAACAATTGGCAAAAAAAGAAGTAAAGGATTTGATGGAATGAGATGATGTAAGTCTATCCTTACTATTCAATTAAGAAAAACTGACAATGGAAGATCAGATCAGTATAAATCAGCATTTCAGTGTACCTATTTGCATCAGAGTCTCTTCCATACTGTTGGTAGCTGTGACCATTGCTACTGAGGCTCCCAGTGGATCACTATCAGGGAACTGAACTGGTTCTGGTACAATGCGCCGGTCATTTAAACCAAGTGGTCCAGCAAGCAATTCAAACTCTTCTTCACCTGTCAGCTTTTCATCCTCATCAACATCTAACATGTCCCAGTCTTCTGGAAATTAAAGGAATAAATGTATGCTATGTGAATATAAGCATGACACAACTCTGTTAGCATGGTTATTGTAAGATGCATATTTAAAATGCAGATAAGAGTGAAAATCCAGCATCCACAGAACTAACTATGGCACCATCTCCCGGTAATCTGACCAATCTGCACCCCAATCTGCATAGATTAACCCTAACCCTAAGGTTAAGGGAATCTGTGTAGTCAAATCCACTGAATGTAACAACATATAACACAGCTGCTCATGGGGGTTTCCAGTAGTGAAAAACACAATCACAGGGCTAACAAAAAATTCTTCACCCTGCCTATAATCATCAAGGAAGGCATTACAAGTAAATGAATGCTCCAGCAGTTGACACTCATCTCAGCTTTTTACTTATCACTTTTTACAATTAGGAAAGAAATTCAAAACATACATCTTTTGCCTACTTTAAAAATATACATATGCCAAACAGAAATTAATAGTCCATGGCAAAGCTTAGATGTGAGCTTAGGTCCTTTGTCCCTTGAGTTTGAAACTAGGGCTGTTTTTCTCAAGCTATCTTGAATCTTTTTTCAGAGGGTAAAGTTTGAGTTAATATGTACATAAATACAAACACACAGTGGTAAATTTTAGTAACAGATGTTAAGCGCAAAGTATACATAAAAATATATGCAAAATAAAGAAGCTCTCAAAACAAACAACTACCTTCATATACACTGTCCTGCTTGCCAATTAGATCTGGAGCTTGTCCCTTGTACCTGCACCAAACATGAAGAACATTGTATTTTTATATAAAATAGTTACTACCCCAAATGCAAATTAAGTCATTAGAATATTTTAAGAGGTCATTAATAAAGCGGCACAAAATTAAAAAAAATGTTTTATGTTATAGGCTAATGTGTGTACACATACTTGTAAATCATTAACTGTTGGACCAGACAACTTAGGGATATTCCTGATCATCTACAACAACTCTTGTGATCAAACTTTACTCCAGAAAAGCCTTGAAAATTTAATAGCTGACTGACAACAAGGGCAGAAAACCTACTCACTAGAAATTAACAACATAAAGAAATATTTTCATGGAAATTCCTTTAATTAGAACCGTCTATTTTTCATCAGGAAATTAAGGTTGTCAAAAATAACTGAAAGTATCAATGAAAAAAATTGATCATATGCCACTTGAAGAATAATATAAGGCAAGGGCCCTAATCACTTGTCAAAGAATCAGATTAACTCAAACTCCAGTGAAGTAGCTGTTCACTCGAGTACCAAACCATTATTCCTGGCCTTTGAAAGATCCTGAAAGACCACCACATCTCCAGGGGAATATGAATTCAACTCCCTCCCCAGTTTCTGCCTCCCAACTCAGCAATCATAGGGCTTTAGGGAAGGTGAATAATTTTTCACATGCAAAGGCTGCAGTTCCCATATCTTAAGTATGAAATATTATTCAGAGGGTCTGGATATAGAAAAAATGTCTAGATACCTTTCAGAACTCGTTGTCTTCGATTTAGTCTTCAGAGCTAAGTACTTCTCCCTGCAGCTGCCACAGAGCAGGTAGTATGGATTTCCACTCCCACATTCACCACCAAACCAGCCATCCACATAGGAGCCATTGCTTCGATACCCTTGGCGGTTTGCACTGCGCCCACAACCTGGGTGGTTTCTCTTCATGTGCTGATTAAAGCTGATGACACTGCATTCACATAATTCACACACCACCACTTCTTCCCTGTCTTCAGACTCACAAACATGCTGCATGAAATGATTTCATACCAAATTATTATAGTCAATTTAACTAAAATTAGAGGCAAATAGATTTATGATATTAACTACTTCATTTATGAATTAGAATATTTACAAGATGCTTATGAATGCTACGAACAATTTCAAGGTGCTGTCTTCCACATTCCAGTATGTTACAATTTGTGCAACTCATCATTAAGAAAATAATAATCTGCCCTATCACGAAATGACTCTTAAAAATTCTTCAGCAAAAATCATTATTTCATCTGTACTTAAAAGGCATACCTATTTTCTAAATTTCTGAGCAGTCATTAGGATTTATTTATTAACAGGTACATTGCTTTTCCTTTTACTTATACTGGTAAAACTTTTAGTATCCCTGTTATAAAAATGTACTGCTAAATGACATATACCTACACACCACGATGGACCCTGTCCCTGGAGGGAGGCATGTACAAGATCTGGGTGGGCACTGGCTCTCAGAATGAGGCATTACAGTGATTATGTGGAACTGATGAAGGAGAGGAGCATGCACTCAGACAGAACATGAGCAGAGCATCCATGGCACCTAACTCAACAGCATATACTGGGACTCGATGTCTGCTTTGTAAACTATCTTTGATTTCACAATTAAAATGACCATAATGTGGCTCTGCTGTATTCATGTAGTCTCAGGAGAGAAGCAATAAAATCGCACAGATAAAGCAACAAGAGAGACTTTTTCTTATACTTTGTAGGTAAAGCGAACCCTACATTAAATCTTCTAACCTCAGGATGAGACATAAGGCTGCTGTTAGTAAGCTGTATGAACAGGAGAGCAGGAAAATAAGTCAGAGCAGCCCCAGCTGCATTCACACACACCCAGGTAGGCCAATCCAGTACCTCTGGGATCCACATTCCCAGAATATCATTGTCACTGGTCAGGTCTTGTCCAAACATAGCTTCCATTGCTTCATCATCAAGATCAATTTCCAATTCCTCATCTAAATTAAAGTCATACAATGCCCCTGGGTCTTGCTGCAAAGATATTCCTTCTCTCCGACTTTGATTCCTGTGGGCCTGCACAGAGCGGTATAACCCCGCTCAGGACAAAACAAAAAAAGCATTTTATTTGCATGAATAGCTCTGAATATTTCTCCAGTTCTTAACTTCCGTACATGTAGTGAGAAGCTATCTCAGCTGGCTTAAGGGATGCCAGACCACACCCTTCAAGTTATATCTATCACCTGTGTTTTCTGCTCTACAAAATAGAGATAACAGCATTCATACCTCATTGGACTACTGGTTAGTTTAAAATACTCCACACAAATTCCTTTATGTTCCTTTCATAGAAAAAAAATAATAAATGCTGGCTGTTACTATTCTTTCACATTTAATTTTTAAAAACTCAGTTCCCTTTCATGTTATGGTAAATATGCATTCTATATTTTCTAGGGTAGTCTCAATTTCTTTCTCACATTTCCCATAAACAGTTCAATCATTACACATGTTCTCATGTTTCAATCGTCAAATTTGTTTTTGAGAAATCACACATCCCCATTTTGGGTTGGGGAAATATATTCCCTGTAAGTTACACATCACACACCCAGAACATAATCGTAGAAGAGTTTATTAATATAATGAGGGAATTCATTTTTGCTGATCAAGGGCCTTGCCTAAAAGTGAGGCATAAGGGCCACAACACACAGCAGAAAAGCCTGTGCCTAGTGTTTTTGGCACAGTGTCCTTTCCAGTTCTCACCACTGATAAATAATAAACATGAACCATAACTTAAGTTATAACTGACTGGGGCAGAGAGAACATTTAAAAAATTCTCAAAATGTACAAGTGGCCAATACAGTCTTCTACAGCCACAGAAAACTTACAAATAAATCTATGAATACATGTTGCAACTTCAATTAAGTAAAATTATGTATATAAGTAGGAAAATCATATGCAAACAGTCTTTCCTATTAGAGACACTGAGGGCATCCTATCATTAGTTTATATTTTTAATGTTGCTTTTACATTGATTTTAAAGTAAAGATTTTCATCTTTACTTTAAAGACGAGAAGGACACAGAGCATGTAATTACCTGCTCTTGCCAGCAATGTGCGAGCTGCTAAGTCAAACTTGTGTCTTCTTGTCACTGCTGAGCGACCTCGAGCTGGCGCTCCGCTTCCAGAAGCTGCATTCTCTGTGTGATCCAGATTATCAGGGCTACAAGTTGGAAAGCATCACAAATTTTTAAAAGCTATGATTAAAAAGAAAGCAAAAGTACAAGTTTGCTTGCAGTACTACTTTCTCTAAGTATCACTGCATCACTAAGTATGAGATACATTTTTGATAAAGTTTTTTCTTTCTTAAACTACCCACTCTATCACTGAGCCACACATTATTATAAAACTCTGAATCCTATCTTGTGCCTTTATAAATCTCTAGAGTTCTGGATATGTCATATGCTATGTCCTGCACAATAATTTTATCTGATTTTGGGTTGTAACAAATAATTTATATTCAATTTATATTCAAATTTAAATAGCACCAAGGCTCAGGATATGGCTCAGTGATAGAATACCTACCATGTGTGAGGCCCTGGGATTTGAGTCCCATCACTGGTGAGGAGATAGATACAGGCAGACAAACAGAGAGAGTCCTAAATGATCAGATACATAGAAATCAAAGTGATTGAAATGCCTAAAAAAAAGACATTTTAAATGATGAAAATATTCACTGAGCTTAGAAAAAAGTCTGCATGTTACACAAGACAGTCTTCAGTAACCATTAGGACTCCATGGTTAAAAAGAAAAATGAAGAAAAACATCACAGGAAATGCTGAAGGAGAAAAGATGTTTTAAGGAGAATTTAGGGTATCTATATCTTTTTTTTCTTTTTCTTTTCTTGAGACAGCATCTCACTATGCAGTTCAGGCTGTCCTTGAGTTCACTTTTGCAGCTTTCAGGTTGTTCTTGAACTTGCAGAGATCCTCCTCGCTCAGTCTCCCGAGTGCTGGGATTCCAGACCTGTGCTATCACACCTGGTTCCAGGGCCGCATGATGGGCACCCGGGCATCTGAGCCCAAGACCACACGGCATGTGGGACCAGGGATCAAACCTAGGTCCTTTGCCAGGCAAGTGCTTATACCTCTGAGCTATCTCTCCAGCCTCTAGGATATATTCTTATATCACATTTTAGACTAGGCATTAGTTTTACAACCTAAAAAAGATACACTAGATATTAAAAACTATCAAAACAATTTCTAGCAAATGTATTAAATCAATTTCTAATACTAATGTGAACATTCTATATCACTTATGAGGTAAGTTTGTTTTATATTTACTTTACTTCAAAATAAATTTGTTTCAGTTTCCTCTTTTAAATAAATTTTAAATAAAACTTAGGAATTTCCTTCTTTCCAAGCAAACATTTATTCAAATCAAATCTGCAATTTTTACTGTTCAGAGAAATGTAAGTTTATAACTAAAATGCTCATTTTATTCACATATTTATCATTGATTTTATACACCATTAGAAGTATTTATGAAGGGAAATAAATGGGGCTTTTGAGGCTTTAATGCACAGAACAAAAGCAAACTGGAAGCTCACCTTTCGGTGAAGCTTTCCTCCGCCTCTGCAGCATCAGCTGATGGTATGTCCCCAGGCGACTGCAAGTAACAGGGATCGTTTGATTTTCCGCCACTGCCCAGAGCAGCTGTGCCATGCCTGGAGTCTGCTGCACTGCCCGGCTGGGGGTCTTCCTCCTCCTCGTGCCCAGGGTGCTCTATCATCCACATGGCAAGGACTGTGATATTTTGGGCATCAGCCTCTCCTCGAGCACCTGTACCGGGGAAAACAGAGACACTGAATGTGGATAGGTAATCACTTGTGTTATCAATTCAAATCAGTATGCTCTGAGGCCCTTGTAACTCATCTCGTGTTTAAAATCTTGCCAAGATTTATGATCTCTTAAAAAACAGAATGCATTTCCTAAGATGGGGCTTCTCATACCAGTCATATGAAAACTTATCCTACCTGTAGCTTCCATGGCTTTGGCAATCTGCCGCAGAGAAAACCCCATTTCTAGCAAGGGGACTGCTATTGCCGGAGGAGGAGGAGAAGTTGAAAGTCTGCTGCTTGGGTCTGACAGGGCTGAGGCAAAAGAAAGATAAGAAAGGGTCTAAATGTCCCATAGACAATAAGTAATAATGTGTTTTCACAGGAAGCTTTAGAAGTCTCCAACTTTATAGTATCAGGGTTTTCACAAAGAAAAACCTGCCGGTAACACAAAATAAACCTAATGAAAAATCTTTAAAATGTCTTATTTTGAATAAATTTAAAAATTTTAAATTTTAAAAATTCCGAACTTCTGAATTATTATGCACAATAATACAAAGAACTTTTTTTTTTTTAAATAGACAGAGTCTAGCTATGTAGCCCATGCTGGCCTTCAACTTGAGGCCATCCTGTCTCAACTGCCCAAATGCTGGGATTATCAGTGTGCACTACCATGACTGACCATAAGGAATTCTCATTCTCCTGAACACCACAGGAAGTAGCAGACCAGATGCTCCATCTCTCCTGAATATATTCATGTGTAATTCCTACAAATAAGGGCCTTCCCTGCATAACATAACAGAGCTGTCAGTGTAAGAAACCAACTGTGTCATCAACTCATCCAAACTCTTATGTTAGTTTCACCAAATGTCCCAGCAATGTTTGTTACAGCAGAGGATCCCATCCAGGCTCATCTTTTCATTTCAGTCATCAAGATTCTTTAGTCTCCTCCAATCACTCTGGGCCAGTTTTTGCATGGTACTCCTCGGTTTGGTCTTCTGATGCTGCCTCATGATTATGTTCAGGGTGCCCTCTTTGGAAGGAGGACTATGAAAGTGATGCTGCATTTTTAGATGATACACAATGTGTCAATAATGGTGGTGTTGACTTTGCTCACTGGTATTAGGTGATATGTGCAAGTGTGTCCATAGGAAGGTTACTCTCCCCTCCCCCCCACCATTAGTAACTAGGCGGTCTTTATTTTTGGTTTCATTTGGTTTGGTTTACAAGGTCTAACTATGTAGCTCAAGCTGGCCCTGAACTCATGTAGCCCAGGCTGGTGTCAAACTCTCTTACTGAAGGAATTATTACAATGATGGCTAACAAAGATGATTTTCCGTTTCAATCATCCCTTTTAGATTCATCCACTGAAAATGCACTCTAAGATAAGGTTTCCTCCTCCACAGGAGAAAAGAAGTATAGACTTACATACTGTGACCGTGGGTTATCAGCTGCTAGTATCATCATTATTTATTTGGATATCTCAAGCCTCCCAGAGTTGGCCAGTTAAGCCCTCTCAATCTAGCTTCTAAGCCATTTAAGCACATGCCTATCTTTCTCTGAACACTTTCGTTAGTTTTGGGCACAGGCTACTCCAGCTCATCTCATGCTTGGCTTTGAAATCAGCCATTTCTCCTGAGCAATATGGGTTCCTTTTAGTACAGAACAATCTTTAGGCTGCATGTATACTTTTCCCAAATGCAACAGCACCGTGGCCAGGCCTTCTCACTGGTCAGTGCTAGTGGAAACACTCCTCGCCCAGCTTGGCTCTGTTCTATGGACATCCTTCCGATACTCCAAGCCAGGCTTCTCCCACACATGAGGGCTCCCCCTTACTAACACTTCTGGCATAAATGCTTATCTAGGTTGGGCCCACCTCACAGTGAAGGAGGAAAGTGAAAGATAAGGAAGGAAGGAAGAAAGGAGGGCTCTCATATTTGCTTTAAAAACACCACTACTGTTATAGCGGTAATAGTCCTAATATGACAGATGAATGGAGTTATGCTTCAGGTCATGACAGAAAAAAGACTAGGAGTGATGAGATAGCTCAGTGGATTAAGTGCCTGCTTAGGCAAGTGTGGGGACTGGGGCTCGATTCCTAGCATCACATGCAGTGCCGGCCCTACCCCAAAGCATGCTGGGCTGGCCAATGAGATTAGGTGTGATGGAGCAAGCCTATAATCCCAGGGCTGGGGAAGCTGAAAACAGGAGGATCCCTAGAAGTCCAAGCTATGCAGTGAGACCTTGTACCAAAGACATGAAAGAAAAAGAAAGAAAGAAAGAAGCAGACTCGATTTAGTCTGCTGCCTTAAATGAAAATTTATTGAATAATAAACTTTAGATATGGGACAATAGGAAGCATAGGCCAGCGTCCTCTGAGAGTAGGGACACAGATGAGGTGTGCAGCACACCTACCTCAGCTTAATGCCCAGAGTGAATCTCCAAGTTGCAGTGTGGTAGGGAGAACTCAAACTAAACTCAGGGGGCTCTACTGAAAGTTCAGAGAGGTCAAACAAGTCCCAGGGTAGGACATCAAAAAAGCGACCTGCATGGCAATCAAAAGAGTTGCACAGAAAAAGAGCTCCAAAAATGTGCAGAAGTTCCTTCTGCCCCTCCCTCATCAGCTGATACAGAAACCGTCTAGGGGAAAAAGAGAACCACAGAAAGGAAGCAGGCAGAACAAGCCATGAAGCGCCCAGAGGGACAGGAACTGTTCGTATTACCATAAGTGAATAAAAAGCTCTTGTAATGCACAGGGTATTGGGTAAACCAGCAACACGGTATTGGCCAAGTAGTAAAGAAAAATCAGTCCAAGCTGTAAGCTGTCCCAGTTCCATTTAACAAAGCTTAAAAGCAAGCTTTGAAAAGATCAAACTCTTAGCACTTAAACATCCCACAACAAAGCTAAAGCTCATTTAGAGAAATACAAAACATCTAGGACCCCGTACACTAAAATTCACAATGTCTGTTATCCAATAAAAAAATTATCAAACGTGCAAAGAAACAGAAAAAGATACAACTCGAAACAATAGAAAAGTAAGTCAATAGAAACAGATGCAGAAATAGATAGATGATAAGTAGAGAAAGAAATTAAAACAGGTCTTTTATAATTGATCCTGAATATATGAAGCTTCCTCACTCATTTGTAAATTTATTAAAATGTATTTATAACCCTGGAGTTAATATTCACATGCTTCTCATTGTGCTCATTTGTAGACAGGCACAGGATGGCTAAAAAATAAAAAATCTAAATCCCCTAACATAAACATTTCCAGCTGACACTCAACAACCTCCTTATTTCAGCTCCCACATTATAAACAAGGGCTCTTTATGCTCTATTTAGTGTGGACTTTCTGCATTTTTGTACTTTCCACTGGTGATTTTGCTATTCACAAGTGGTCCTTATGCAGAGTGGCAAAGTACAACTGAATGTTTCTAAGCATAAGAAAGCTACAATGTGCTTTCTTGGAGCAAATAAATTAGCCAATCTTCATCCATACTTGAGTTATAGTAGTTTTGGCCTTGAATTCAATGTTAATGAACCCACAATATATATTAAATATAGTGTCTTTAATAGGAAGGCACGTTTAAAAAGGTTGTAACTTAGCTGGTTGACGAAAATGTGACTAGAAATTCAAAGTATCCTAATTCTGTATTTCCCTAAAAGTAATGATTCAGGGTCTGCATTGCCTTTCTACAGCATAACTACTACTAACTAGCAATGAGAATCAACTGTTACTCTATATATTATGTAAGACAGAAGACAGAATAAATATGTTTAAAAGACATGGGAGATTTGAAGAAAGAAAATCCAGATCAAAAGATTAATGAATCCAAAGATGGAGCAATAACAACTCTCCTGAATAAGTAACCACTTGTTACAGGGCTTATAGTATACATAGAATTTAAGTGTAGAACAACAAAACATGGGGTATGATTAAAACATACTGTCATAGAGCCAGCCTGATAGCTCAGTGGACTAAAGAGCCTGCTTGGGCAGAGCACAGAGGCCTGGGTTGGCGTGCCCTGCTGGCCCTTCCTCTGGGGCACGCCAGATGGTGATTGAGACTGGGTGTGGTAGCGCACGCCTATAATCCCAGCACTTGGGAGCCTGTAAACAGGAGGATCACCACGAGTCTGATCTATGTAGTCAGACCCTAGACTCTGTAGAACCTGCCCTAAATACAGAAAAAAAAAAAAAAAAGAGACAACATATTATCGTTGTCTTAATTATTTTTAAAAATCACAGTAAAAGATACATTGCCATTAATCTTCAACATATCCCCTCACTGTGAGCACACTTATCCCACTGTTCTTGTCACTACCTTACAAGATGTGATTAAAAGCTCTGCCACATGCCATCCAACAGAAAGGCAGGCTGGTAAGCACCGAGCAGTGTGTTCTCACCCAGCTTATCCACCAAGGAACTGCGGGCTCATCCTTGAAGTAAAAATGACTGTGAAGGGTAAATGTGCTGCACCAATTCAGGACACCAAGGCAGCCACAGCAGCGCAACTAAAGACACTCAAGAAAAGAGGACTCGCGGGACTGCTTCAGAAGGTGGCAAGAATGTTCAAGGCGAGGGAATATTTTGAAGGAGATAACGGCAGTGTATCTTTTAGTGTAATACATTTTTTGAAATTTAAACATTCATCATATATTACAAGCATACCTCTTATGAATATTGAGATGGAAATAAAAGCATTGTTTTGAGATTCTTTTTACTGTGAAGTAGTGAAATGCACTTGGGACTG